>RJWJ010004020.1:0-80107 GCA_004363605.1 Indri indri
TGGCTTTGCCTGTAAGTTTCCTTTGAAGGTGATCAAGATGCCACATACAAATGATCAAAGTGAAGAGATTTTTCTGCATCATTTTAAATGATTTTAAATGTCATATAACAATTGTTTGTCTCATAAGTGATGAAGACAAAATCAGATTTGGGAATCTACTTTCAATTATATTCTTTATGGCTGCTTTTATTTAACTATTTCATAAGACTGTGTTACTCAGTTTCCTTAAAAAAAAGTTACATGCATTCACTAAATTGATGGAAATTGTATTCAATCAGCTCACTAAAAATAGTAAGTAATTACTAAACTTTTGTGGTATGCACAATATGTCAATAAAAATAGTCTGTTTCTCAGTTGATGAAAAAACACCAAATTTCACATACAAAATCAATGTATTTTCTTTCCCAGATTACAGAAAGAATGAAGTGAATATTCAAGAGAAATTTGCATGTCCATGATTCTGCTGTTATAGCTAAGCAGTGCCATCCTAATGTGATATGTTGCTGCCATCTGCAGCATGAAAGACTTATTAGAAGTCTATATTACCCATACATATATAACTGGATTTTAAACACCTTTCTTATGTAAAAAAGTAAGAACTGTATAATTTCTCTATTAGTCTATGTATTTTCTATGGTAAGCCTTCAACATACTTAAAAATATGATATATTTTAAAATATTCAATGTGCTTGAAAATATAGGTGCAAAAATAAATATCAACATATTTATTATTGTTTGCATTAAAATTAATTTCATGTCAGTGGGTAAAAGATTTTAAGTATTTTAAGATTTTAAGTATTGTTTATATAATATTGATGAAAATATTATGTATTCAGGTCTTAAAGGAACAAAAACACCTCTCCCCTAAGTTTCTGATTCTTGTTCTATGTTATTTTCAAAGTTCGTTTGGCAAGTTACTTAACTTTTCTGAGCATTGATTTCTTCATCTGTACTTTTGGGCTTAAAACAATCATTTTTTGTGTAGCACTGAAATTAGATGAGAAATATAGATAAGAAATCTAGCCCAGTGTCTTAAGATGCTCATCAATACTAGGTTTTATGTATTCAAGATACAAAAATAATAGTCTCATCATATTTTAGTTTTGGTTCAAACAAAATATCAAATTGTACTATTTGAAATCTCTTATAGTTTTATCGTAATTGATCTTCAAAAACCAGATATTTATAATTAAATGGAAATGTCAAGAAAATTCATTTTTAATTATTTTGATAATGATACTTGGCAGACAGTCATAAAAGAGTGGCTCAATCAGCAAAACCTACTATGGTTTTCTCCTTTGACAAGATTTTAATCAATTTGTTTTTTTCTGTTTACAATGTATCATAGATTCCTTGAATTATTTAATTTTAATTTTAAAAATCTGTGATGCCTAAATTTAACACCTGGGCAGTTAGGATGAATCACAATACATGTCACTAAATACAATTCCCACTTGTTATAATGTCATGAGAAAGTTACGGCATAAAAATAGAAAAAAATTCATTAGCATTTTGTTTAGAAAATTTTTATTAAAAGGACCTTTTTGTTCTAATATAAGCCACAGATTCCAAAACAAAATACAAGTAGAAAGGATAAAAATAAAAGTTTACAGAAGAGAAAAATTGCTTAACTTGTGAAGTCAAAATATTATAAACAGTAATTTTGTTTCCCCCAATTTTAACAATTAAAGGAACTATGACACAAAATTGAAAAACAGAAATAAGAGTAATTTGTGAAGTAGTACAATTTTATATCATTTTCTCCATTTATTCTCATTTTGATAATAAATATAACAAATCTAAAAACATGTGTCTGTAAACCTCTAATTAAGGCTCAAATGAATCAGAATTTTAGTAAGCTGCTACAAATGCCATCTGGGCTGTAATCTGACTTTTCAAATCATCTATCAAAACCTCTCTTTTGTAGGAAAATCTAAGTGGTTTATGTTATGAGTTTTAATTTCCATTCTTTAGGATATTATAGGTTGGGAAAAATACTCAGTTTTTTCCCCACGTCAATACATATTGGTTCTCTCAGATGAGGTTTCTGAGTTTCAATCCGGATTGTAAATAATTTCCAAAGTCTGTAGAGGATGTTTTGGCCAAGCACAGACAAAGTATATAAAGCCAGGAGAAGAAAATATCATTTGAATCATATCCAGCACCATTACTTGGAGGGTATCTGGGGCACGGTTGAATGGGAAGGTGTGGTCTTCTTGTGGAAGAAGAGAGTCTGACCTCATTAGACACGTTATGATCTCACAGGGACTCTTCATCTTGGTGCTAACTACTGTTAATATGTTTTTCATTTCTATGTCTTTGTTTGTTCTGTGCTCTTGACTGCACATATTCTCCCAGCCATACACTTTCAGGCTTTGACCCCATCTAGGCTGGAGGATGTATATCCAACTCATATGTTTTTTGCAACTTAACATCTAGGAATTCTAAATTCCCACCCTAACTGGTGTTGAATGCATCCTCTTTTGTGCATTTGTGATACACTCTTTTTATTCTAGTGCCGGTAACATTGAATTACACCTGTTTTGGTGAGTGGCATAGCCATAGCTTCAGTTTCTCACAACACAAACTGGGGCAAAACAGAAACTGAGGCTTTACGCTTGAGTTCTTAATACCCCTGACATCTCGTATCTAATTAAATGCCAGGTTTTGTCAATTCCTCTTCCTTACCTTGCCTTGTAAGACTCTACATGATCTAGCCCCTGGCTGTATTTCCTACTTCACTTTTTGCTATACTTCAGTCACACAGGCTTCCTGTGCTTCTCAAACTTGCCCAGCATGCTCTTGATGAGAGCCTTTGCATTTGCTTTGCCATTTGCCTGGAGCTCACTCTTCCCAAATATTCTTGTCTTAATTCCTTTCCTTTGGTCTATGCTCAAATTTAACAGAAGCTCTATTTCTCTGTATTTCTTTATCTTGAATTACGCTTCCTAATAGGTTTGGGAATATAAAGTTCTCACCCTCCTAGGAAACAACTGGTTACATGTTCACTCATTGTAGCAACAATCAAATGAAAGTAACAATCAAAACCAATATTAAACTTGCTTAATCAATCAATGATTGGTTACAATGTATACACACTTCTGAAAGACAATCAGTAATAATCCTCTTTACATTATTTCTGAAAATCAGATAATCAGCAATAGGTTCAGTGCAGTGAACAGATTTCTGAGTTAGCCAGTCTTATTCTGACAAACACATTTCCAAAGCTCAAGTCAACACTCTGGTTTCTAAACTCCATGATTTCCCCAAACCCTATATCACACAATTTCTCTTCTTTGCTTATAAACTGTGTCTCTCCCTTGACTGAACAAGCAATAAATTCAGCTTATTGTTTTAGATCCTGAGTGGTAGATTCTTTGTCATCATTCACCATCACCTATGATTATATTATATTGTTGTTATTGGTTGGGTTATTATCAACTCTAATAGATGTATGCTACATTAGGGCAGGCACTTTGTTGCGTTTGTTTACTGCTACAACTTAAAGCTGACATTGACACCTAGCACGCTGTATGCACTCCAAAAATATTTGTTGAAAAGATGTTTAGAGTAGGAACATTGTGCCATTGAACCTAATGCTCACATGCCTAATCCAAAGCATAGTACATAGAAGTAGTTCCATGAAATAATTAGCTAAATAAATTAATAGGAATAAGTTCAAGAGATCTATTGTACAGCATGGTGACTATAGTTAATAACAATGTTGTATATTCTTGAAAATTGCTGGGAGTAGATTTTTAGTGTTCTCACCACAAAAATGATATGTGAGATTAATGTGTATGGTAATTAGCTCAACGTAGCCATTCTACATACATATAAATTTAAAAACATCATGTTGTGCATGATAAATATATAATTTTTATTTGCCAATTAAAGAAAATAAATAAGAATGAATAAATTCATTGTCCATGTATTTCTAAAAAAATATGTTTTAGGAACATTCTTGAAGTAAATGAGAAATGATTTGGATCTCTATGGTTCTCATAAAGTCATAGTTCTCATAAAGTCATCTATCTTTAGAAATATATTATACTAGTTGAAATGATACTCACTTGCCCATTTGACATCTCCTCTTGAAAGACTTAAAGGCTTTACACATTCAATGTCAAAAACTGAACCCATGTTCTTTCCTCTTAAACCAGATCCTCTTATAATGTTCTCTCCATCAGTAAATGGCATAGGTCAGAAATCCCCTTTCTCTCTTGTGTCTCCGTTTTCAACTCAGCCTCAAGTATTGTTGATTTTACCTCCTAAACATACCCTGAATCTGCTCACTTCTCCCTCTTTCCATGACTGCCCTATTAATCTAAGCTACCATTAGCTACACTTCCACAGTAAACTACTAATTGGTCCATGAACAACCTCTCCAGCCCTCTCACCAATGTAATCTTTAATCAGTCACTTCCCTCATAAATATTTACTGGATGCATTGCCAATAGGACAGCATCTGAAATATTTCACATGGACTACAGGCCCTATTTATCCTCAGCTTGTAGCATATTTCACCTCACTGCCTGAACTTTATTCACTGGCCTTCTTCAAGTCACTTGAAATTGTCAGATTCTCTTCTTCCCTCATTACAGAAATTTTACAGATATTAGTATCTCACCCTAAAATGTTCTGCTCTCCACTCTTATATTTTTTCGTGTATTAAAGCTGACATCCCTCCCTCACTCCCTGAACAAGTCACATATCCCTCGCTTAGTACCTTGTCCATCTCCTTGAAACAATTCTCATATTTGAGATCTTCTTTCTGAAGAAATGACTTCTTTCTGTGTCATTTTTGAATTAAAAGCTATCTCTTCAACTAAACTGTTAGTGCCATAAGAGAATGAACTATATTGTTGGCATATAAGAGGGAATCAATAAATATTTATTAAATGAATGAATGAATTAATGAACAAGAAGTATGTGAACCTGGTCAAGTCTTTCCCAGTACATCTCAGAGTAAACTGTCCTGAGGGTGTTGTGGGTCCAAGGAAAGGTAGTAGATCAGGAAACAGTGATACACAAGGGACCCACCTTTTTCTGGAGCTGCATGCTTTTCATTGAAAATCAAGGGGTCTCGGTAGTCTCTCATGGACTTATGTTGGGTGGAAAAGGAAAAAGTAGAGCACAGAAGAGAAAGAAAGATCAATTTTAACTTTATTGAGGAAGGAGATATAGGATGGGTCTCAGTTCATTGGAATATGCCGACAGAAGGTTTTCATTTAGATGCAGCCAACTTTAACATGAGTGCTATATTTTAAGAAGGATTTATTTATTTATTTATTTATTTTTGAGACAGAGTCTCACTCTCTTGCCTGGGCTAGAGTGCCATGGTGTCAGCTTAGCTCACAGCAACCTCAAACTCCTGGGCTCAAGTGATCCTCCTGCTTCAGCCTCCCAGGTAGCTGGGACTACAGGCACGCGCCACCATGCCCAACTAATTTTTTCTATTTTTAGTTGTTTGGCCAGTTTCTTTCTATTTTTAATAGAGACAGGGTCTCGCTCTTGCTCAGGCTGGTCTCAAACTCCTAAGCTCAAACGATCTGCCCACCTCAGCCTCCCAGAGTGCTGGGATTACAGGCGTGAGCCACAGTGCCCGGCCCTGAGAAGGACTTTTATCTTTAGTGAGTCTCCATTATATGTGGGTGTTGAATAGCTCTTTCCAACAGTTTGAGGGTCTATGTAAATATTTTTTAAAACTTCCTGTTTGTCATATTAAAATGCAACATTTACAAATGGTGTTTTCTTTTTCTCATTCTTGCCCCATAATGAAAGTCTCAGCTATTGCTGTTGTAAGGTTGGTTTCAAAAAACTCGTTTTAGAAATCAATAGCAAAGGACAAGATATGAAAGCAGGATTGTCTCTAGGAAGAGAACTTAGGACATGAAACAGGGGTTCAGGATGGGAAGGGGCTAAACAGGCGCCTTGGCAGTTATCCACATACTGCCCGATTTTCCTAACGTCTCATTTCATTACCTTATCAGAAATTCATTGGAAGCATGGTGCCCAGCATGTAATAACTCTTCAGAAAATGTTAGCTATTGTTCTCCATTTGATTAGTTAATAACCATCAGCTTTAAAAATGCCATTTCCTTTAGTTGGTTATAAAGGACCACAAATCACACACACTTGAATTGACATAGATTAAGGGGAAAAGGAGGAAATGATGAGTTACCTTTCGCCATCAACACGGCTCTGCAAGGTGACATGGGAAACACAAGGCGATTCGAAAAGACTGCAGGTTTAAGGGTGCATGGCTAGCGGTCAGCAAAGCTAGCCTCAAGGTGATGTCTATCGCAAACAGGACTTTTGTTCCTTTCTATGACTGCATTGCTTCTAGCAAGCGGGTAGTACCAGTTATGCTGAAGAAATGAATGGTATGACTGAGAGAAGGTTGTCTGTGATTTTGAAATATAGTTATTTTTTGGTGGCTAGTAAACTATTCTGCCTCAAGCAGAAAATCTTTTATGCTCGATTGAGGCAATGTCTACTTCTTGCATGCCAAAGGAGGGTGCTTTTAGAAAAGGTTAAGGTGTAAAGAAGGATAAAGAAACTGAAGGAAACTGAACAAGACTGTGGGAGAAAGATTCTTTTCCTTTCCACACTACACAATATAAAGCTCTTATCCCAGAGACCAAAACTAAATTGATACTTTTGGGCTATTTTGTGAACTTAACTATACCTATAAAGCTATTTCTAAGAGACGATTGGTTCCCAATTTCAAACGACTAACTTGACTGACTTAGTAACAGATGCTTGGAATACATTTCTTTTTCTACGTAGGAGATTGCCTGGACTTTCTGCAAACACCATTACATGTTCATGATAATTTGGGTAGTATATGTGCAATTCTAAAGTGGAGCCCAAATGCCTACATGATACTTTGCTTAGAAGAAATTTGTTCCATGTGGAATAGGGAGAAGGACTATTGCCATTCACAACAAATTTTCCTCTTATGTGGGCTTTGAAAATATGTTGATAACTAGGGTACAGTAATGGAGAGGACTTCAAAAAAGTTAAAGTGGGAGGTATTAATTAATTGAATTTACTGTGCTCCCTTCCTTCTGCATTTACCTCATGGATTAAAGTTTTATTTGTTTGATTTTGTTTGCTTGTTTTTAAGTCCTGGAGTTGTCCATTTTTTAGAGACTCGGATCCCTTATTAATTGAAACTTCAGTGCAAATAGATAAAATTCCTGCCAGATAACACTGTGTTTACTAACTTAGATGTTTATTTATGTGTTTATTTAATTATCTGGCATGAGTAGGTGTTTAAAGCATGCTTTGGTTTGTAAATATTAGTTTCCTTATGAAATGTAACTGTGCCTCTTGCCATTGAAATGAATTGACACTAACTTTCTCCTCTTTACACATATTACTTGTTCAACTTTTAACTTTTCCAATATAAAAACATCTCACTACAATAAGAAAATTAATAAACAAAGTAAAAAGGGACTACTTTTGAAAAAATATTGCAGAAATTCAGTCCTTTTGATTAGTAACCAGCCTCAGTACCAGAAAAACTTCAAAGTGTTCTCTAAACATTGAATTTTCATCAGTGATGCTGCAAGCCTTAGTTCTCATCTTTCATGCTTACCATTGCAATAACTTCAAAAGGATAAAAAGACAGAATTGCAATCTCGCAAAACAACCTTGTGCTCAGGCCAGTAATCGTATATTTAGCTATCATGTATTCAGAACTAGATAATTGCCTCATTAAATTATGTTTTAATAAATATAATAACTAACATTTTGTTACAAAAAAGCAAATACTCAAACCATTCAGAAATGAAATCCAGAGCCCAAGGGATTTCTAGAAGAAAATGAAAAAGAATTAGATAGCGTCAAATATAGACATCTTCAAAGGGAAAGAGATCATTTAAACTTGCTTTTTACTTACTGAAATATGTTCTGCATATTTTATTGTTTTCATTATCGTGCTTGTTATAATCCAGCCAGTGAATGTTCAAAGAACATAAAATCCTACAAATAAATAAACTGAATATGAGTGAATTCACAAAAAGGCAACAATTAAGATCAAGAGCCTGACATGGAAACTTTGATAATGAAAAGCAATTATATTTCCTGTGGTGTTCTAGCATCATATGATTTATCAGTAGGAGAAAAATGGAAAAGTTTTAAGCTTCATGCCACTTACATGTTGAATTTTCAGAGCATCAATAACTTTCAGAGCATGAATAACATTATCTGAATCAGCATGGTATTATCAGTCAAAATTTTGGGTGATCAACACCTTACAGAATTAGATTGTGGGGCATTCTGGGTCAGTACAGGAAGTTGTGATAGATGTTGACCTTTGAATAAAAATTAGATGTATCATCACAGACAATGTGTTCAGAAATTAGGTAGTCATCTGAGGAAGTATCGAAAACTATACCAGAGGGAACTTGGAGAGTGGAGTGTGAGTAGGGAGAGTTGTGGGTTGTGAATGGTCACCTAGAACCAGAAGAGACCAAAAATTAGTTTGCATTTGTGATTTTTTTTTCTTTAGATCAGGGAGTGTCCTCACACCAGCAGCTTTCTAAAGCTATCTCACCATAAGATAATAAAATGGAGACAGCATTTAAAAATTAAAAACATGATTCTTCCTATCAAATTACACATAGAAAAAAATAATTTATCTTGGTAGCACACATGAGAAATTGTTTTAAAAGTTATATTTGCAAAAAACCACAAGTGTTTTATAATATGATGGTAAAAAGAAAAAAAAAAGAAATGAATGGGAACCATTAACTATTCTCAATGAATATATATCTCCCTTAGACGTTGGAGTTTAAAAGTTATCCTTCCAGATTGATGTGTTATCTATAGTAATGCTTCTTAAATTTGTAGGGCATAGAGAAATCAACCAGGGATATTGTTCATCTGGGATAGGATCTGAGATTCTGCACTTTGAGCAAGCTTCCAGGTGGTGCTGATGCTGCACTTTGCACCACGCTTTGACTAGGTCCTAGATAAACTTTTATTAAAGCAACATCCTCTCAATCCCTCAAAGAATATGGGCTAAGAATAGGGCTCTTTCTTTTCAATAAGAACATATTTAGAGGGTTTCTGAAAACAATTAGTAAGAAAAACAAGTAAGGGTTAAGATACATAAATTATAGTTCTATTTTTGACAGTACTTTTTTTTTTTTTTGCCATTGACCTGTTATATAAAATAGGTAGGGCAGATTAAAGATGATATGATTTGTAATATAAACAGTAAGTGCGGGGCTTAAACAGAAAGGCCTAAATAAGGTCTTGGGAAAGAGGTATGTGTGTTTGGAGGGGTAGGTGTTGAAGTGGAGAATGATCAAAAATGGGAAGGGTGAGACAGGAAAGGTGACAAGTCAAAATCACTGTCAAGTGGATGGAGGAGAAAAGGGAATAGAAGAATATTAGGTGAAAGAAATATTAGACAAGCAAGGTTGACTGAATTGGTTAGATTTGTAGATGGAGATGGGAACTGGGGGTAAATGATGACTTAGTAAGTATAAAAACCCAGCTCTCTGCAAGTATCAATTCTACTTTCTATCAATGATAGAGGACCAGTAAGTTAAAATAATTCCTCTAAAGTACTAGAGGAACAACCTTAATACATATACATAAACATTTCTACACTAAACTCTAAGTTGCCTTCAGCAAAGTCACCAAGGGATAATTTTTAGTTCGTACATTTATTTCCCAAATGTCTTTAGAAGAAACTCAGTAAACAGGGCTGATTTTATTCCACAGATGCACACACATTAATATAACCATAAGATTTAGGATCTTAAAAACTCCAGAGGACAATAAAATATGAGGAAGAATTTAAATTTATTTAAAAATCCCATGAGTTTTTGTGGGTGCATTGAAAATGGTAGGAAATGAAGTAGATATTAGAAGGGAAATTAGGAATACGGGTAGACAAGCATTTTGGCACATTACTTGACTTCTGTTCTTCGATCACCAATCTGCATATACCAAAGAAGAAAACATTTTCAATAAAATGGTAAGTTGAAAGTAAGGACAAGGACATAATACCTTTGTAACAATGGGAACTGCTACCTATTAATTCATTGGTGTCATCTCATGAATCTATGTTCATATTGGAAAGGCAAGAAAGCTGCACTTTCCACATTCTGAATATCACCTAGTTTGTTGTTAGGCAGGGTCCTGAACTTTACCCAGGATAAATCTTGTGATATTTATGCTTGCATATTTTTCAGTTAAAGTGAAAATAAGCCAAAAATCTAAATTGAAGTTGAAAGTGAAGGAAAACTCAGTTTTTGAGAAAATGATGAGTAGGATGTTATGGGGCATCAATCTTTAAGGAAGAGAGGGAATGAGATCACAGGAGAGTGGTTGCCTAATAGAAATGCAGGCTTCTAAATTCCCATTTTTGAAGGAAGTTCATCCCAAATTAGCCTTCTATGCATAAAACTTACTCTTTGGGAGTAAAAACTGTGTAAACTGGGATTGGCTCTATGGTAATTAACAAGTAAGAAAGACAAAAATAAGTCACCCTTATCTACACTTACAAAGAGAAAACAAGCACCAATCATTGCTGCTTTGATCGTCACATCCAGATCTGCTGGCACGTGAATTCCAAAGTTGTCAGCATTTGTGAAGACATCATTTACAAATCCTGACCAGTACTTTGAAATCTTCCCAATTGTAAGTTTTTCATTAATGGTTTTCACCTTCAAAAAGAAAATAAGAAGTATTAAATTTAAACCTGACAAAAGATGGTTTTACATTTCTGAAGATATTACTTCATGAGAGCATTCAATTATTTTATTCATCATTTCCAAATGACTATTTCATGTTATTTGTTCCTTTATATAAGAGTAGGTTTATAGATTTAACTTTCCAGTTCACTCTTCAGACATTTTGCTTTTCAGACAGTTTTATAATTCATTATAATTCTTTTTTTTTCTTTTTGTATGCAGATGGAGAATATAATAGCAATAAATTAAGGCGAGGCTACCACAAGATGGCAGCAGGTACATAGTTCAATTACATGCTTTAACCATGAAGGTAATTCCTTTACCTGGGGTCTAGATTTTAAAACTGAATTCTCCATTTAAAAAAATATGAAAGAAGATATTAGGAATTAAATTGATTTCTAGGTACAATTTGTAAACTTTCAAACTTTTATTGCTAAGATTTTATAATTATTAAAACATTTAAATATTACCAGTAATTATTAAGTCACATTTTAATATTATACTGAGACATTTGTTAGGTCATTCCTTTCTAACTAATCCTAAGTCCTATTTTTACATCAAAAAACCCTCTGGGCTAATGTACCACACAAGAAGTTCAGACCTATTTGACATAAAAGTATATCAGTCCTTCTCAGCTAGGAGTCTACGGTTCAACTTTATAAACCATTCATTTGCATACCCTGTTTCCCTTTCTGATGTTGAAAGTGATTCAATATAAACTTTCACTTTCCATATGGTGGAAAAAGATAGAAAATAGAGAAAGTTACTTAGGGCATCTCTATACTCTGAATACTAACACTCTTATGTTTTAAGTTCTCCTCAATCATATTACTTTTAGGAAAGCCATGACAAATTCTTTTGGAATGGGGCGAAGTTAGAAGAGCTCACTTTGTAAAATTTACATTGTATTCTGTAAGATTAATATTCCTTTAAGTCCTTAAAATTGATGTCCTAGGCAAGATATACATGAATCAATGAATGAATGGAAAATAAATACACACTTTAATTTAGGTCATCTTCTCTGCCTAAAATGTTATCGAAGAGAATCTGTTAAGATAGTTTATATTGCTACAGATTAGATTTGCAACAACCTATTGCTTTTAGCATTCAGTTTACACAAATATGAGAGTATATTGTTTTGTAAAACAAATTTTAAAAGTCATATGAACATAGCTTTCTAAATTAGTGATATTTTAATGGAGTGTGTTTCTGAAATGAGATCTGAACAGGGAAATGTGACCACCGGGCTATAGAAAAGAAGTTATATAATTTAGGTGATTCTAAACTATATACCGTGTATTCTATAATTCCACATAAATAAGACACACCTAAAATTAAATGCACTGCTATTTTTCAAAATCAGAAAATACCGATTATCGAAAAAAGACAAAACTATATATATATAAAAATCTTGATGTTCAAATACTTGGATAAATTTAAAATAATAAGAGGTTTACTGTTTTGTCCATAAAACACATAAAATTGTATCTAGCTAAATACCCTTTCAGGAAAAGTTTTATTTGATAGCCATCATTATATTCTATTTTTTAAAATTACTTTGAATAATACCTACACAGGCCTATGACAAATATCATGACCAAGGTGGTACATTTTATAATATTATTTTTAAAAAATTCTTGGACTTAGTATCTCTGGAATTATAAATTCTTATTGCATATACAAAATAAGCTTATTACATTACTTCACAGATATGTTATTTTCTAAATTTATTTGAGATTAAATTGATTTGAACATTTTAAGACTTGAATTATGTTGCAAAATATCAGGACCTAAGTGAAAATTTCCTTCATTTTTTAATCATACCTCAAAATCCACATCACCAAAACAGCCGCAAGTTGCACAAGGACCAACAATTTTCAAAATATCTTCTTTGTTTGCATTTTGAATTGTGAATTTAGGCAGAAAGGGGTCCCATTTCTGTGCAACGTAACCAACTATAGTACCAGGAGGGGCTTGAATTTCTAACTGTAAGAAGAGATAATAATAAAATAAGATTTTCTTGTTACTATATTTTAATGTTACTATAATATCAATTTACCTCTAAACAGTATAGTTATGAAATTACTTTAATATTCTATAAATCAACCTAAATATCTGCTTCTAAGAATACAAAGTAGTGGGTTTTTTTTTTTCTATTTTATAGAAACAAAGAAATTCACTGTATAGGTAAATGTTTGGTACTGTGCACTGAAAGTCCATGTCTTATTGTCCCTAAGGAGAATCTGCCCCAGGACTATCTTCTGACTCTGGGACACTGGCTTCTTTGCTATTGTATTCGCAGTACAACAGCTGGTCAACATTGAAGCTGTTCCCCATGTGCTAACTCATATTTACATACTCTCAGTTGTAGCCAAAACATATATCTAAGTCTTCTTTAACAATTATTGAGTGTTCATGAGTTTTTTCCTCTACATATTGTCAACTTCCTATTTCTCTGTGTTAATTAAAAACAAATTCTTTTTGCAGTTACAGTTATTAAACACCAGTCTGATTGCTGTTTCATGTTTTCCAAAGTATTAGAGACTAGCAGTTGCATTTTGCATTTTCAGGCATAATGTTAGTGTTTGACCCCGCTACCCTTGCATATTTTTGTAAGCCAAACCAATTACTTTTCTTAGATAAGTTGGGAGCAGGTGCAAATAAAAATAAAATGTTTGCTTTTAAACCAAGCCATCTCTCTATTATCTGATTTTGACTTTTCTTATTAAGTTCATAGTCTTCTGTGTAGGTCTGTAGTGTTCTTACGGAGACAAAGGTCATTTTGAGTAGACTGCTTAGAATTATATAGACTTGTTCTGGGATCATTTTAAAAGTAAGTGATTTGATTTTGATCAAACTTTAAAAAATTACTAATGGGTATCATGATATATCTTATGTTTATTATCAGAAGTTTTCAAATGGGCATATATTCTGTAATTATACTGACTACACCAACTTGGGGCACACTAATATTATATCTTCAGTAGGTGGATGGAAATTCTTGGGCTCCATGCGTGAGTACTTGAGTCATCTTATCATTTAGCCAGGTGCTTGCCCATAAATTTTAATACTTGGAGAATTAGCTTCAATATATATTGTTAGAAAAGTCCTTTCTATATTAATATCTATTTTCCATTGTTCTAAGGATAGTGCTTATACACAGGTACTCAATAGAGAAGCTTGGGCTTGAATTAAGATACCCGGATCAAATCCCATTTATGATATTTCCTGAATGCGCGATCCTGGGAAACTCACCTCCACTCTGTTTCCTTGACTGCAAAACGTGGGGAGTAAAACCTACTCTTTCTGGCTCATACAGATGTCATAATATGAAAGTCAGTAAAGGAAGTAAAATTTCTGTCAATTTAATTGCATCATGTCAATGAAAGTTATGATTACAAGTCTATTAAATAATCTATTATATATTAAAATAAAATAATCGAATTATTCCCTTTAAAACAGTAATATTATCTTTGCCAAACCTTGAAGTTTGTCATAAATGGGTAAATATAATGTGAGATTCTGTACTAAATAATAATATCTAAACAAGAGAACACCTTAGAGGGGTTTAATATCACTTAGCACTTCCCGGACTTTGCAACAGTTAGAGAAGACGAGGGGTCTATTTGCCCAATGGTGGAATTGTAGACATTACAATTATGTGGCTAATATAGAGATTAAGGAGCATGTGTCCTATTTTCATGATACATGAGCTGTCTCCACCAATTAACGTCATGGAATCCACCATAGTCTTTGGTTGGAAAGGAAAAAAGTTTAGTGAATCACCAAATCCTCAAACTATTCTGATCTGAAAGAAGCATCATACTAATTCAAACAATTGAAAGGTTAATAGGCCCATAGATCCAGATGAATTCCATTTAAAGAAATAATTGCTAATTTAAAAAAATAAGACATTCAAAGCCAGTGACTAACCTCTTGTAGGTAGCAAGGGCACCAGCAGCTATTACACCTCAAAGGCCTGTTTACAGTAATCACCTCTCGACCTGAGGTATCTGTGATCCTCAGGGTGCAAGATCGCAGCGTGGAACAGAAAGTACGATTGAAACAGATGCTTTCCTCCACTGCAAAGTAAATTCTTTGTCCCAAGCTGTTTTTGATCTCATATTTGTTGGAGGTCTCAGTACCAAGTATCACTAATGGAGCAAAAAAAAAAATGTCATAAAATAATGTTTTGCCTAGTATCAAAATCTTTAAGTAAGTGAAGGAGGAGTGTTAACTAAAACGGTGCAGTTGATTAATTATTAATTATACAGTATCTTCTTTACACAAATCTATTTCCATGCTCTAAATTTTGAGAACTTAGCCATGGAAATCAAAGTAAATGCTGAGAACAAAGCTATGCAATTAGTTAATTTTGATTCCGGATATATGACCTACTTGAAAACATGTAGTATCACTTTTCAACTAAAGTTCCAATGCTGAGAAGAAAGATCTATTACTCAAATAATAAATTTATCATTGCTACGGAAATTATTGGGACAACGTACAGTGATAGTAATGATTTCTTCTAAAATCTCTATCTGGTAATACATCTACAGCTTCATGCTATCCTGCTGTTTAATTTTGACTTATTTTAGGAATAATGTAGAACAATTACAAACACAAAATGCTGAAGTAATTTGAATCCAGTTAGTCATTCTTATAAATTTGTGTATTGTTAAATAATTTGGCTATTTGGTGAATCACTAATAAAATGATAAAACAGTGACATTTTGTTTTGGCATTTTTTATGTCTCAACCCTGACTTCCATTTTTGAAAGTATTAAGAAATTTAAATGATTAACATTCATGGAAATGATCAAATAGCTTTTATTGTTTTAAATTAAATATAATGTTAGAATTTTTTTTTTTTTTTTTTTTGAGACAGAGTCTCGTTTTTGTTGCCCTGGCTAGAGTGAGTGCTGTGGCATCAGCCTCGCTCACAGCAACCTCAAACTCCTGGGCTCAAGGGATCCTCCTGCCTCAGCCTCCCAGGTAGCTAGTACTACAGGCACACGCCACCATGCCCAGCTAATTTTTTCTATATAGTTCTAGTTGTCTGATTAATTTCTTTCTATTTTTAGTAGAGACGGGGTCTCGTTCTTGCTCAGGCTGATCTCGAACTCCTGAGCTTAAACAATCTGCCCGCCTTGGCCTCCCAGAGTGCTAGGATTACAGGCGTGAGCCACCGCGCCAGGCCATGTTAGAATTTTAATGGCAATATCAACTCAGAGTTTTACCTAAATCAAATTAATAATTTTACTTTTAGCTTTTATTTTAAAAATAGTATTCTTTTTGATCTAATACTATTCCATACATTTAACTTTATTGCTTTTAACATATTTTTATGTAAAGAAACCTCTGAAAAGGAAAATATTTTCAACAGTTTTAATAAATGCAAAATATAATGTACTCACTTCCAAGAAGCTCCACCTGCTGGTGTATAATTATCAGGTCTAACTGTTAAAGGGTGACATAAAGGAAATACAAAGTATTACATCACACACCTCGAAAACCTTTGGAGATATTACTATTAACAAATTTACTATACTACATAAAATTAGGTGATTTTCATGTTCTTTGTTAGGAAAATGGTTGAAAACAGCTCATATTTTATAATGCAACAAAAATGACTCTTATTCAAGTAAAAATTTACAAGACCTCTGAAAATTCCAAGGCAGAATTGCCCAAAATAAGAATAGGAACAGTGTTTAATTCTGTGCTAACTCTTTCTGCGATAGTGGAAAATAAGTAAGTCTTGGAAACAAGAGTTTGAGAAGAGTTTTAAACAATCTTTGAATAATAATGCTCAAGATGTTTTAAAACTCCCATTTTATTTTATTTTTAAAGAAATGAAACAACACAGTAATGATTTTAATTCCTGGCCTGTCCTCTTCACCCCCGCCAAATTCTGTTGTCACTCTGAAAGGCTGCAAATCATTCCTTTCAGTAATGCAATGTCTTTGTTAAGGCTGAAAGATTATTCTATAAATTTTTCTCATTCACATTTTCCTTTGGACTAGGAAAAAACAGAAACCCTCTTCGTGTCAACAAAATATGAATTTAAGCAAATTGACAGTTACGGCACTAAATATATGATATAAAATTTGCCTTATATAATTAAAATTAAAGTTAATTTACACAGATAAAGTATCTACAGATGTTGCAAAATGACTATATTAAAAAGTATACAATTCAAATTGCCATTTTAAAGGAAATAGGTAGGATGTGTCCTTAGAATAAAATTTCTTTGTGTGTATGTTAAATTTGATATTCAGTACTTGGAGATCCACTAAGGCAAAATCATGAACACTGAATATACTGCTGATCACTGTATTCTCTAATACTTCATTTTAAATTGCACCTTAAACTTTTCTTCACTTTATGCTCCCTTCATATTTCTAAACTCACCAATAACTGTTAAACTGAGCCAGTCATTACTAAAATTTGGTATTGACTGAACACCACAATCTCAGAAAATTTGAAGCTACATTATTTCCTTCATTCTCCTTGTATAATCCTGAGGTGGAGATAAAACTAATATTATTTTATCTATTTAAATCTTATTATTGTTAAAAAAAAAAAGTACATGTGGCCTCTTTTTTTAAAGACTCACAAAAATATTTTTCCAAAAATATTTTATGGTCTGAGATATTCTAAAAGCTATATTAGCAATTACGACAAAAGATTTTTTTAAAATGAGAATGAATTTTTTATGGTGTATTTCATTAGTTCTGTTCTATTTTCAGGAAAATGGAAGGTTGTGGGAATAGAAGGTTATATCCTTAGGAAGCATATACTTGATTATCTAGCAGTGGATCTACATAGAATTAACTTAGAGAGGGAGCTCTGTGGGGCCAAGACGAAGTCTGAGTTTTGGAACTTTTGAATATTGGTGTCATGGATCCAGCTTTAGTCCTGAATTTTAGAAACTATCAATTGAGACCTACTCAGAAAAGGGAAGTAGTACCTCTCTAATACTCAGTAATAGAAGTTGTTTATTGAATAACTATCATGAGGTAGCCACTGGGCTAGACATTTTGACATAGTATATTATTTAATCCTCACCAAAACTCAGACAGATAAATGTCATTAATTTTAAATGTGAGGAAACAATCCCAGGTTAAGTAATTTACCCAAAATCACAGAGCTAGTAATAGGCCACCGATTCTGACATGCTTTCTATTCTGGTACTTTACTGACATCACTTAAATAAACTTCGGAACTCGAGGAAATCAATCTTGTGACAGTGTGGAACGTGAGTGCCTTTCTTCCCTGTTTTCTGTACTCTTCTTCTCCCTCCATTCTCTGTAATAACATTTGATTTGATCTCTGAGGCCAAACCTCCTGGACTTGAGGGTCTTGCTTTTGGTTGTTCTGGTGGTTTCCTTGAAGTAACCCCAGGCTACTTATGAACTATGGTCCAAATGTGCTTTTTCCATCCTTTTCTGTTGATTGATGGACTAGGAACTGTTGGAAACTTTAAACAGATTGAATTATATATTCATGTGTCAGAGCAAGTAAAGTGCTCTTAATGTATGAAAGTAGTAGAAATGAAAATACAATGGCAAACTCGGATGCAGCTTAGGAATTAATGCTTTTTTAAAATCAGATTTATAGATATCAGTGATTCCATTTAATATATGTATTTCAAAATAAGTTGGATATTTACATGTTTTTGTAGACTTTTACTACTGTTACCCATAAGTGACTAAATTATAATAATTAATTATCCTTGGACATTATAAGGTAAAATGTCATTGACTGTTATGAACATGTAAATCCCTATGGCAAGTATGTATCGATTTTATTCTTAGATTTAGTCTACATGATGTATATATGCATATATACAGCTAAGCATATATACATGTGTTTATTTTCAAATTCTTTATGGAAACAAGATTATCAGTAGTCATTGGATGGACTCAATTAAAAGAGAATAGATGGTTTTTAAAAATTTTACTTAATTTTTTATTAATAATTTAGAAGGATTTTTATGTATATTTTCCTGTTTATTGATAAATCCAATGTTCATGATTTTATTTAATCTTATGGCTTTTAGATAAAAGTTAACACCTGAAAATTCACTTTATATTGTGTGTCTTATAGACTTATTGCATAACACTTTTGAAATGTTCACTCATCCTTTTATGCATTCATTGCTTTAAAGTAAATGTGTTCTTTTAGTATAAAGCGAGTAAATTATCTTTCCTTTCAGCAGTAAAATAGTCAACAATTGGGGGCATATTTTCGTTTTGTGAGAAAGATTAACGAAGGTGTAATTTGGGAAATCTTTCTTTCTTTTAGAATTTAAGCCAAGGTGTTCATATCTCTATTTATTGAATGTTTAAAAAAATGTATTCGTGTCAAGCATCTGGCTCCGGGTGTGTCATCATTCATGGATGGAAGAAGAATATGTGATGACCATATGTGATCATCAAACCTCAGCCCTCTGGCACTGGTATATCACTTTTATACTTGGCAAAACCTTGTCTGACAACATTCCCAAACAGCTTGCAGCAGTTAATCAACTCCAGTCAGCTATTACAGCTGATCCTTTCTGCAGATGGAAGATGGTAGATTCGCTTTTCCAGCTCTTTTACATATCTCCCTGAGCTCTCCAGTCTCTAAAGTACATTTGTCTGCCAGTGGGTTTCTGGAGAAGGCATCTGCAATTATAAACATTTTCCCAGGAACATATGCTGCATGCAGCTTAAACTCTACCAGGCATAACAGAAATCTCTTGTACCTTAAGGGAATTAACACAGAGATTTGATTTTGATAAAGGAGATAGACTTTATAGATTGAAAGGATGCCAAACAAACTGAAAATCGCAGCAGATGTGCTGACATCTCAATATTAGTGTAAGTGTATTTCTAATCATTTGTATGATAAAATACAAAAGCAACAATAATATTCATATATGAATAGCAATAGCTATTCATGTGCCATATAGTTCAGATGTTGATATTTTTGATTGATTTGTTATGAGGCTTGAATCCCTACCTACCCTGCAATGACTAAAACAGCAACTATACCTAATCATAATACGATCTTTCAAGCAAATTGGCCTGGAGATGCAGCAGGATCAGAAGACAGTAATGTTCTTGATAACTTGCTTTCTCTTGGGTTTCCATCCTCCTTTTAAGATTCAGTTGAAGATGTTGGACTCTCAGCTCATTGCAGAAGTCTCTCCCAAGTACTTTGAGCCTTAACAACCTTTCTCTCCTCTATACACCTGCACAAATTACAATTGTGTGTTTAGCTGGCGTTTGTACACATCCTTGCACTTTTCTAAAACATTTTTTTGTCTTCCCAATTAGGTTGCAAAATGTTTGGGTGAGAGGGGATAGGTTTTATGCTTTTTATATGCCTTGAGTATAGCAAGTACTCAATAAATATTCTTTGATTAAATCGCTGTAGGTGACTAGATGTATTAGACAATTCCTCAGGGATAAATTTACTGACACCTTGAGCAATGAACAGAAGGTGGATAAATGTGCTAAACAGCTCTATCCAAAATATTTAGTCTTGTCACTCTGTCAAATACATAGGAAAATAAAAGTAGCAATGAAAGAAAACAAATTTTTCCTAAATAATAGAAATAAATGAGTTCATTATTTTATGATTTATAATGTCTTTGTCACTCCAGTAAATGATTGGTCGAAGACTTACAATTTTGGTTGAAAAGCAATAAACCAAATTCGTATTAACTTTAAGGAGAAAATATCTGTAGGAATATAAAGATAAAAACACCTGGCTTAAATATTCTAGACCAGGAGGGGGACTGACTGTCGGCAGGAAACCCGGCGGAGGGAGACGCGGCTGCCAGGCCTGGTTGTCCGGGTTGGAAGATGCGGCACCGAGGCTTTGGTCTGGGTCTGGAGTTCCAGGGAGAAAAGCAAGCAGACCTCTACTTCTTTGGTTCTGGGCATCTGCAAGAGAATGAAAATCCCAATCTATATTCAAATTTAGGTCATTTCGTTTAGTCCTTCTTAAAATATTTGTTACTTCTCAATTCAGGGGGTAGATTCTCTCCGGTTGCCTCTCATTTTAGTGCCTTTCCGTCCTTTCCCCTACTCACTGCCACCGCCGCAGGACCCCTGAGTCAGAAAACAAGAAACGTGAAAGACTGCCGGTAGTAGCTGTGAGAAAAAGTTGAATAATTTGACCAAAATAAATGGCTAAATATATATAAATATATTTAGGCAAGTAACATCTGTCTAGAGATAAGAAGAATCATAACCACAAAAGAAACAAAATGGTAAAAGGCACTAGATGCTCTGTACTCATAAAAGGCTAATCTTAGACTTGGGTTTTAATCATAGTTATGACCATCTTTCAAGGCATATTCTCCCTTTCCCAAATATTATGGGGGTGCCTTGTGATTTCTGAGGATATTGTGTCTCATTTTATCAATCGTACTGTTATGGCTCAGTTTAACTCAGTGCTTTTTACATTTTAGCTTTAACAGAATCACCTAGAGGATTTATTAAAACACAGATTGCTGGGCCTCACTCCAGAGTTTCTGATTCGGGAGCAGAGGAGGGCGAGAGGACCGGAGAATTTGCATTTCTAATAAGGTGCCCAGATGAAGCTAATCAAAATGGTCTGAGGATATACTTTGACAACTAATGGTTTAATTTCACATGCTGTAAGAATATTCATAGCTAATTTGTGAGCTTCTTAAGGGCAGTATAATATCAAACTTAGCTTTGATTTCCAGTTTTTTTGTATAAAAGCACCCAATAATCTTGAGAGTATGAGTCCCTTTGTAGCTCACCCAATATTACAAAAGATAAAATAATAAAAGAATTCCAAAAAGTTTGAATTTAATTTTTTTTATCTTTTTTTATTCGGTCCCCGTAGGGACCATCAAAAATTGCCAATGTCGACTGTATTGCAAGTCGTCATGGTGGGGTATTGGGAAAAGTTTTCAATTAGCAATAATCGCGCCTCAGATAAACCTCATTGGCTATGATACTGCCACTGCGCAAAGCTGAATTTAATTTTTTAGAGAAATCATCTGTTTTCTATATTATTCCCAGGTCAACCTGTTATTATTTAAATCATCTCTCAGTTTGAAATTTGCAGGTTTGCTATTTACCCTGCATTATTCCTTGTAATAGTATGCATAATCCCTAATAAGTGGTGCATGCAAAAGTCTTTTAGGTTTAAAAATATAAATGATAGCTTTTCCACTATTATTTTTTCTTTTTTTTCTGACGTGACTACTATCTAGGTATTTCCTTACTAGAGATCCTTTTTTTTCAAAGAATACCAGTGTTTTCACTTCTCATCTTTAGTAATCAATAAAGTATTAGAGTTTTCATAAGTGCATTTAATTATTTTATCAATGTGAGGCTGTTTTAGATTGAGTGTAGGTGTGGAACAAGGTTTGTGACAGGTATTTTCAAATCTGAGACGGACCATTATGAAGACAAGTAAGTCAGATCATTTTAAAGATATATTAATAAGAAGAACAAGAAAAGTGGTTCTGGATTCATACAAGGGGGAAATTTATAATATCTGTACAAAGATTTGAATAAGGACTCTCATTACACATACGCTAAAATTGAAGTGGCATCTACATCATTTACGCTAGATTATGATGGTTTCACTTCAGCAATGACAACTATATTTATGAGAGTTTATATATGCAGGTGAGGGGTATTTTTCTGTATCTTTTAAATCCGTAAAAACTAAATTTAAAAAAACGAAATGGGTTTCCTTTGAAGACAGTAAATTCCCCATCATTAAGAAAAATCAAGTATACACTCAATTCATTCATACATTTATTCATGAAATAAATTTATTCATATATTTATTTCACCTTAAGGTTCTAGGAATGGACTATGTTTATCATTATTTAGTGTAGGATCATGAAGTTTGTACTGGTATTTGATATTTAGAATTCAGATATGCTTTTTGGTTAGCGCCACATGGAAAAAGTTGTCATATGGCTCCACTAAAATAGAATGCCATATTGATAATATTATAGCAGTTTGCTTTCCACAAGAACCCCAACCCAAACTCTTGTTTTCTTAGATCTGGGGCAGATACAAAGGAAATACGCTAACAACTCCTTTTGCTCTTGAGAAGGGTCCTCAAATGGAATCCCAAGCAGTAAACTCAGAAAAAGACTATGTAACACTATGTTACATTTTGGAGAGGAGCTAATGGCCAATGTAGCAGTAAGAACTAGAAAATATTGAAAGGTAATAAACATTCCTTCTTCAGCATTAGTGCCAAATGCACTTTTGTCATTAACTTTCAGAAAAACATTGAGGCAGTGATAAAATTCAGAATAGTGGTTCACCTTAACAATGAAGATGTTTGGCTTATTGGCCAGAAAGAGAAATTTATGGAGGCTAGAAATGTCTATGTCTTGATCTTGGTGGTGGTTACATTAGTGCACCTTTATTTTAAAAAGTATGTAGCCTAAGTTTCATGCTCTTTATGCACTTTACATGTGTTGACCCTCAAATAATAAAAAACAATGTAGGGATCAATTTCTAGCAATAGTTGGTAGAAAATTATTAAATTATCTCATTGTCAATTTTATTGTTAAGTGGATTGGCAAATTACCACAATTTTACCTTATAAACTGCGTTTGTTGTAACAAAATGCAGTGGGTTATTGAATGTCTGGCAAGTAACTACGCATTCCTAACTTAGATCTTTTTAGGTCCTTAGACCTTGCAGCAGGTCCAGAGGCATTAACGCACTTGAAGCCCAGAGGATATCATGTCCAAACTCTTTATTAGAAGTAGATTATGGGTGAGTCTCTGTCTGAGACCGTTGAGAGAGAACACTATTTGGAGATCACTTACTTCCTTTCCTGGGATTTTAGTATCTTTTAAAGATAACTCTTGTTCAGTTTAGATCATCCTGAAAACTTTTTTCGTCAAACTTGAAGTTTGAGACGAATCTGTTCTTAAATTGTGTTTATTTATGCTAAACCAGGAGGCTCCAGATCACACAAATGTTTCTTCAGTTCTAATGGCATCCAGTATTCAGACTTCCTTTGGTTTAGAAGTGCTGATTGACTTGCCTAAGAAATGTGCAAAATGCCAATTAGCTTTATTCCCTGGGAAAATGCTAATTGCCAATACAGTTTCATGGGCCAGAAAACACAATGTTATAAATAATGTCTTTACATATATTTGAAGAAAATTGTCCACAAAAATGTTTTAGGTAAATAATGATGATAGCTTGACCCGTTCCCTCTCAAACAAGATTTCTAATAGAAAAAAAAGCTTCATTGTTATTTAAATTATCTTAAGTAGTATAGGGTCTCTAATAGATGTTTTACCCACTCTATGTGTTAAATATTTTTAGTAGGTTGCAGAAGGAGTCTCAGTTTTCCATCTGAAGTTTTGCCTCTAAGTTTAGTCTTAAGTACTTATCATTACTGAACATCACTACTTTTTGGTAGATTAATCATATTTTGATCATAATATTGCTTTCTAGTCACAAGTTTCTTCAAAGACTCAGACCACCAGATGAAGAAGGAACTCCTTTGAATTTCTATCTGGCTTTGAATTTCTATCTACTCTTTTAAAAATGTATAACCACCTTATAAATATTTTACACACTCTGCAACTCTTTACCTTACAGGCTTCAGTGTTGCTGTTAACTCTTATTTTATAAAGTGATGAAGTATTTTGGACTAAGTGTTAGTGTAAGTCTTAAATGAAAGAAAATAGTTGTCCAGATTTTTTGTTTATTTGTCTTTAGATATAGAGAATGAAGCACACATATATTAAAATTCATGATTTTGCTGGTTCATGTACATATTTTACAATTTGAGCTTTCCCAGCGATTCTCAGGGGACTGGTTTATATTGAATGTTGATGAAAAATGAAAAGATTACTTCATTTGTTTCATATTAAATAGTGCCCTAAAGTGTGTTTTGATAAAGGAAGTAAGCATACACATTTCTTTCAATGGATAATTAATTTAATTTAAAATATTATAAATTGATTAACTATATTATCCTATTATAATTAAGTTAAAAGGTTTCCACCAATTATACTAATCATAATTCTTCATGCTAAAACTTTTCATTATAGCCTAGAGTTTAATGATTCATTCTGAAAATGAAATGAAAGCACATTATAATTTTATTTTTTATACAAGTTGCACAAGTGTTTTAAGTGGGATTGTAACTTATCACCTTAAAAAACAACCACATCTCTTGTCTTTTGAGGACGTCTTTAAAGACATCAGTAATGGTATTTCTACAGTTTTAGGGATTTAAGGAAAAACTTACCAGCTCCCTCTTCCTAATTGTACTTTGATGCTTTCTAAATTATGTATGAAAAGTTTTCTTCAAATCTCCTTAAATCTGGGATATCAACCTGTCCTTTTGTTTGACATTAAATAGTCCCATTCTAAATTTTGCTATGCAGCTTTTCTCATTAATTCACTGCGTTTATGTTCATGATAACTAAAACATTGTTTACATCTGAACTTTTACATTCCATCAGATAGAGTAGTTTCTTTCTTTTAGTTAAATGCAACATGCTTCTTGGAATTAAATTTTTAAAATCCCCATGTTCAAAAGTGGGAAATGAAAGCTTTTAAAGTACCAGTCTTTCTGATTGTAACACCTCTACAACTGTATATTTTTAGTTGTAATACAAGGAAAATTTTATTAGCTGATTATATTTACTCTTACCTTTAGAGGCCATGAAGGTGTCTGAGTCACTTCTTCAAAGGCAGCCGGGTTAAAACAAACAAACAAAAAGGCTTTTCTTGTTGCAGAAAGGAGAGAAAACACAGTATGGGTAAAACTTCAGAAGGTGTCTGTGTACCTCATGTCAGCTTACAAGTAACAGAGGAAGGGAGTGCCTTGCTGTTTCTAGAGTGCTGGATTTCATCAGTTTGGACAACAGAGGGAGATGAAACTATCACAAAGGTAAGCACTACTTAGACACCATCATATAACTTTGCTGGCTGAAGGCACAATTTAAAAATACTGAAAATCAGAAAGGAAAGCACACAACATTCATTTTAAGAGTCTTATTTCCACTTAGTTGTTTTTTTCTCTTAGAATATACACTTTTGCATTCACACTTATATCACAAATATTATATATTTCTAGTATTTAGAAATATACTTACCAGAGTCTTTGATAAAGCATCTTATCATGTGTAAGTTTTTAACAGTTCTAAATATAATTCTTTACTTGCTAAAAATATTTGAACAGTATTATTCTTATTTTCCTGTCAGGATTTCTCTCCACTCCCTCACCCCAAAACAAGCAAACAAGAAGAAAACATACTCCCTACTGTAATATAAATAAATATTTTTATTTTTAATTGAATTTGATTAATCAGAGGCATTGGAAAATACACATCTTCAATAACCTTGCAAAGCTAATCAAAACTTACAAGTGATATTTAACTACATTGCACACAAAGGAAAAATAAAGATGCCGTAACCTTGACTAGATAGCCCAATTGCCATAGATGGTATGATTTGCAAAGGTTGAACGTGTAGGATTTATCTCCTTATCAGCAAAAACTGTCTATTTCTAAAAATGGTAAAGTGGTCTCAGAAGGTATAGATAGTGATGAAAAATTATAAAGTCAACCTCAAAGACTATAGATTGCCAAAAGTTTACATTTTCTTATTTGATAAAGAGGAAGGTTTTTTTTTTAATGTTTGGAGTTGAAAAAATTTGCCATTATTTAAGTTGTCATTTTACAGAAAAGATGTACTAATATGATTAGTATTTTTTACTTAAATTATATGTTTTCTAAATTTCTTGACGTTTTGTCATATGCATTTGGAAAAACTGTACTCCAAATAAATTATTAACACCATCAAACAAGATACCTCAAATTGTTGTCATAATTGATAATTATGACTATTCTACAGCATACGAATTTTGGTATAAAATAAAAATCTAAATGAATTAAACATATTTGACCTATACAAGGCCAACCATCTATGTATTTGGACATGGCCAAATATACAAGTGACTGATGGGACCTTTAAATATCTAATCTGCAGTGGAGACTTTCCAGGCCATCCAGCCTGGTAAGGATATTGGTAAGGTGTAGTCACTGTTTATTTCTTCCCTTGGGCATTCTCTCTGTCCTTCCAAAAACAGCACCAATGTTGTATCTATTTTTAAAGGTCCAGCATTTACCAACCGAGGTCTTCTTTCCCATCATTTCTCTTTCTCAGCCTTTTTCAAGAAGAGGTTCACAAACCCTTCTTAATGGAACTTTCATATTTCAAGTGTCCTAATACTGTGTGTTCATGCGACCAGGAGATGCTTCTCCACAAGCTAGCCCCATCTTCTCTCTTGCTGCTAGTGCTGCTGCCTTTCAACTTGGCCATCACTGTACTTAGATCATGTCTCCTAATACCTGCTGCCTCCTCAGAAGAACCAGGACCACTTTTATGCTTCCTCCCAGAACACGCCTGGAAAGGGAACATCTCTGTCTCCCGAGCCTCTGGTCTGCTGCTTTATTGCACGGGCTTGTTCATCTACTCATGATGTTCCACCTTGCCAGTCCTGTCCCTCCTAAAGGAAGAGCCTCTTATACCCCCTTTTCTTTAGTTCCAGCCAAAATAAAAAAAAACAAAAACAAAACATTGCAACATAATCTACGCAATTACCCTCTGCCCATGGCCTATTTATAGGACATATCACAGCTGTTTCTGAAGGACTGGCCATTCAATAATGCATCAATGTTCAGAACTTAACCCAGTATTGAGTGGTTAGTATTTGACTTGCATTTTCATGACTGAAGGCCTCCTCAAAATAGTTTCTATCAGTACAAGGGGAGAGACTGTCAATTTATTTGAATTTATATAGTGACAGAAAAGAAATGCCCCATGTTGTAAAACAAAACAAAAACTGTAATATGTTACAGAATGGGGAATGGAATAAGATGTTATCCTACAGGTCTGGGGCAGAACCAAGGACTGGGTTGACATGGCTTTGGGAATACTCCAGTAGGCTTATTGATATACTGCCTCTGGTTTTACTATAAAAAGCATGTGTCTCTAAAAATTATATATTTACATACATATATAAACATATGCATACATATATATGAAAGTATATATGAAGTGAGAGAGAATTGCTTGTTTTTTGATTTATACAAGTATTATTCTACATATAATTGCAAAGCATATTTTACTCACTTAAAACTATGTTTTTTAAAAATTCGTGATAATGCATAAAATTACATTCATTTCCAACCAGTGCATGTTCTTTCATTTTATGAGTATAACGAACACATTTTTTTTTTGGTTATTACCCTTTTAATGGACATCTAAATTGTTTCTATTATGTAAAGCAATGGTTCTTATGCACATGTGTAGCAGTCCTTTGCAGGTATACATTCAGAAATGAAATTGTTGGTTTATGGAGTATGAAGATCTTCAATTTTACCAGATAACACTGAACCAATGTCCAATGTACTTGTACTAATTCACATTGCCAACAGCAGTGGATAAGAGTGCCCGCTTCCACATATCCTTTCCAATACTGGCTTGGTCAGTATAGTGGAGAATTAATTAGGGGAGTTCTAAGTATTACTTTATGAGAAGGTAGCATCCAGAGGTCTTAATTACACTAGAATATGAGCAATATAAACACATGAGTGTATATTTTTGTTTTTTCATCTTTTCCAATCATACTATGTCATGTAAAATTAACAGCACATTTTGTGAATAGCTGGTTATAAAAGTGACTGCTAGAGGTGGGGAATGATGTGTAAAGGGACTACACTTCAGTGATAAAATAGCTCCTTTCATGCAGCGATGCTCACGGAATGTGTTAAAATATGAATCCACATAAGGATTCAACCATGCACCATACCTAAGGCATGCATTTCTATGCATAAGTCTTATCCCTGGATTTATAATTTCCCATATTAAAATTTGTTGTGGAACTACGACAGGGTATAGGTAAATAAATAAATACATAAAGGAAACAAAACAAATATGGGTAGAAATATTATTATAATAAATTTTTTCAGGGTAATATGACTCATAACTACCATATTAAATATGAAACATCTAATAGCTTAATGTAAACTTAGATATTTCTTCTCCAGGACCATGCTATTCCATGAGCCATTTATTCGCACTTGGCAAACTTCCTATGAAAATGCATTTCTTTATTATCTCATTCAAACCTGACTTTTTGTCACAGTGATTCATTCATTTATTCATTTAATAAACACTTATTAACTTTTTACTATGTGCATAACATTGTGGAGCATACTGAGATATAATGATGTGAACTCCACTATGAGGAAAAGTGTACTCTAGTGTAGTATCTCAATACAGGGATATAATATTCTTTCTATTTTAAAAAATTGTGAGTCAGTTACTACATCCAGAAAATAAAATTATATAACTCATCCTCTTTGAAAAGGAAAAGTAATTAGAATCAGTAATGCATCATTCAAATGAGCAACTTACTGGTTCATACATTCCTGTTAAATTTCCCCTTCCACTGTTACTTTAAAACAGGAAAGTAGTAACTATTAAGACATTCTTTCTTAAGTAATGAGGATAGTAAATTGGATCATCCTTTTTGGCTGATAATATCAGATAGATTTTTTTATCCTCTCTTTAGAGGATCACCTAAAATGATATTGATCCAAAGGACTAGGACGAAAGAAAAAGAATCCTGGATACATGGTAGAATCTGTCTGAAACTAAGAGAAAGATGGTTCTGGAACAAGTATACCTAGAAAGGTCCCCATTCACCAAGATGGCATGGAAAAGACTCCTAATTTGGAGTCCTGTGCACAGACACATCATGGGACAAATGACACGCCATTATTTGTAAATTATAAAGTCCAAGACAGAAGCAAACGTTTAGTTTGTGTATAGAAGTTCTTTTTAAATTTTCAGTTTTATACATTTTCTTGGGGTAAGACTAAGTACCTTAGTCTTTTGGCATTTGCATGATTTGTTATGCACAATGCAAACTTTTAATAATTCATAATGGCATTTTCCTGTAAAGAGTCTAAAAGATGAGCAAATATTCAGAGAGGTTCTGGCTCATATAAATATTCCAAGCTGTATCACAAGAAAAAGAGATGGAAATTACAAGCAGAAAACTGTACTCTACAGATATATGACATATCAACAACTATTTATTTAGCTATCCTTCAGAGTGTATGTTATACATGTGTCTGAGAGAGAGAAGAAGGGAGGGAGGAAAGGAGTAAAAGATGGAGGAAAGAGAAGAATCTGCAGCTACTAAGTAGATGGAGAGGGAAGAATTAAGAAGACATTAACAATCTTCAGAGACCCCAATACTCCCCACCAAAAACTGTTTTACTGTTTTGCAAACAGCATTTCTCTTTATTTCTACCAGTATTTAAATTATATTTACCTTATGCCTTCGTTCTTGTGCCTGGCTTAATGCGGTTACTTTGTCTTCCCAACATCTGTCTGTATTTTCAGATATCACTGAAATACTGCAATAAGCCCTTTCGGTATCTGCAGCCGACAGCCCAGCAGTGCTCTGCATACAGCTGCCTTCATTGACAGCAGCCGTATCATGCACAGCCAGTGCAGCTGCAATTCAGTACCAGCTAGAGTACACCAATTGTTTTCTGCAGCACATTTTCTTTGAATTTCCAGGAATGAAAACAAGTTTCCCTGAGCATGGATCCCCCAAGAGCAAAGGTCCCAAGAAATTGAGATAATTATTATAATAAATATACATTAAATATATAGGTAAAACACATTAGAGGTAATTTATGCTTAATAGTGCATGTTTAGTGTTTACTTCTAGTGCTATTTATAGGCTACATCATTGAGAAAATATTATTGAATTTGAAGGCATGCATTGCTTAGTGGTGGCTAAGAGTGGGATGTGTCCTCTATGCCATGTGGAATGCTGCTTCACTGAATGGAAGGTTAATTTTGGTGTAAAAGGAAAGTCTGTTTGTGTTATCTGTGTATTTTTCCTTGTTGTCGATGCCTGATGTAGAGAAGCTGCTAATGCAGGTCCTGACCCATTATCTGCTTTCCTGGATTGTTCACTGAAAAAATGATGGAATAGATGTCACCGTAAGCATTGTTTCCGGTTTGGATCTTCCTCTCTTAATATTTTGCTACAAGCACATGTGTGAACTGTGAAAAATGGATAAGAACATTGATCTTGCACTTGACTTCAAATTAGAGCTAGTCATGATTCAAACAAGATATATACAAGCATGCTACTGCATTTTTGACACACTTAGAAATATAGACTGCTACAATTTTTGGAGAACATGTTATTAAGATGTTCTTTGCAGAATTTAAAAAATGATCAAATAGGCTTAGCAAAAAATTAGAGTCTGAGATTTTCAGCTAACCTCAGATTCATATTCCTATTGCACCTTATCAACACAGATGAATTTTCTAACATGTCACATTGACACATAGTGCTTAAGAGGTACCCATGAAATAGCAATTCAAAAACATTCATTAAGTCTTTTGGAAGTGCCAAGTACTATATTATGTTCTGGGGCTGAGAAGATAAATAAGAAATGCAAAGAGCAATCCAGTTGAGAAATAGCTATGGAAACAAATAATTATGATGCAAAGCATAGCATGTAAAAAGTCCTATAATTAAAGTATGCATAATATAAAAAGAGGACATTAATAATTCTCTCTGGTGTTGGGCCAGACTCCTTAAAGAATGAGATGTCTTACCTTGTTTCTGAATAATAACAATGTGTTTACAAAGTAGAGTGAAAAAAGAGCAACACTCTCAGCTGAATGAATGGCATTGTTAAGAAACATAGACATGAAACTACGGTGGGCTTATTGTATGAAATAAGTGCATTCATAAAAAGATGCATGAAAATCAATTTAAAATGTATTAGTTACTCAAACAAAAATGCCTGCTTTAAAAAATGATTCATAAATCTCTAGTTTCTGTGAACACTGTGTTCAAATTCTGTTTTGGTTCTTGTGAAATATATTTATGCTTTGTGTAGTTTTTTTTTTCTTTTGAAACTGCCTTAGTCATGTTTTTCTCGATTTACTAAATAGATTCTAGTGCAATACCGTCAGTAGAAATATATTGTGAGCCACATAGGTAATTTAAAATTTTCTAGAAACCACATTAAAAATAAAAAGAAACAGGTACAATTGTTTAAATAATATATTTTATTTAACCAACAAACTAAAAAATATTATAATTTCTATGTGTCCTGAGACACATTTGAAGTACTCAATAGCCACATGTGACTATTGGCTACTGTACTGGACATGGAAATCCTAGCATGTCGACCTAGCAAATTACTTGGCTGTGACAGATTAAAAGTTATTTCATAACCATATGTGTTTGTTTAAATACAGGTATTTGAAAATAATTTTTAACTTCAATCTTAAATTTATATTTTAAAAATAAAATTAACACAATGATATGAAAAATTAATCCTAATTATACTGTAAAATAAGAAATGAACATTAAAAGATTATCTTTTCCCCATACCAGTTTTTCCCCCAAATAATTACTGTGTGTATACACACACACACACATATATATATATAGGGTCAAAAATATGCTTATAATTATATATGAATATATATATTAGAATTTCTACCCATATGAAGTCTCATTCAAACTGATCTATACAGTACTCTGCTTCAATAGGAAACAGAGATAAATGGAATGAGATACCATTAAATGCTACTGGAATGGCAAAAATTTAAAGGACTGACAATACCAAGTGTTGACAGAACAGGGGGAACAATATTAGCTTTTATACACTGCTGGTAGGTGTGTATTTCTACAACACTGTTGAAAATAGTTTGACATTATTTAGTATATTTGAAGAGACAGAGACACATACTCTTTGTGCCAGAAATTCCACTTCTGAGTATGTAACCTAAAAAATACTTGCACATTTCTACCATGAACACTATGTAAAAGTATTTATAGAAATATTGATCATTATAACCTCAATCAGGGAACAACCAAACTATCCATTTGCCAAAAATTTGTTGAATAATTGCATAGCTATACAATGAAATACTACATATAAATAAAAATAAATTGACTACAGCTACATGCATGCAGTATAGGCATTTCTTGTAGTCATGATGGTGAGTGAAAGAAGCAATTCACAGAAAACACACGGTTCCATTGAAATGGGATAAATCAATGGCATACCTGGATGCTAAAAATACACTTTTTGAAATAAAGCAAGCATATGTTATTACAATTGTCAGATTGCTATTTAGTTACCTTTAGTGGGGAGAGAAATATATGTGAATGGATAGGGACCTACAATTAGATTCTTAGTTCATGGCAATATTGTAATTCTTAACTGGCATCATTTGTAGATTGGTGCTGCCACTCTGGAGAGTAATCTGGTAATGTGTGAGTACATACTAAGGTTAGAAAACTCAGTGAAATTCTTCCATGGATTCGTAGGTAACACTAATGATAGACACAGTAAGAAGTTGTGGGCTACTTAGGTGCTAACAACTAAGAAAATGGATAAAAGTAAAATGTGGTAGATACCTACTCTAGAGTAGCATACAAATGTTAGAAGTCATGAACTAGATGCACGCACAATGACCTGAATAGATAGTGGCACAAATGTTTACTAAAAGAGGAAGAACAGAACAAAGTTTACTCAGTTGCTGGTGTCTACTGACATTCCTTTTTACTTTTCAATAATTTTGGATCCTGGCTTTCTGTCACCTTTTCCAATACAGACTAACCTCATTTTATTGAGCTTTCCTTTATCGTGCTTTGCGGATGCTGTGCTTTTTAAAAATTGAAGGTTCGGGCAACTTTGCATCAAGCAAGTCCGTAGTGCCCTTTTTCCAACAGCATGTGCTCATGTATGTCTCTGTTTCACATTTCTGAAATTCTTGCAGTATTGCGAGCTTTTTCATTATTATTCTACCTGTTACAGTGATCCGTGATCAGTGATCTTTGATGTTACTATTGTAATTCTCTTTGATGTTACTATTGGGGTGCCACAGATCGTGACCATGTAAGATGGCAAATTTAATTGATAAATATGTGAAATGTGTGTTCTGCTGCTCTGCCAATAGACCATTCTGATCTCTCTCTCTCTCTCTCTCTCTCTCTCTCTCTCTCTCTCTCTCTCTCTCACTCTCGATCCTCAGGCCTCCCTATTCCCTGAGACACAATACTGAAATTAGGCTAATTAATAACCCTACAATGACCTTTAAGTGTTCAAGTACAAGGAACAGTCTCTGAAGGAAATTAAAAGTGCTACTCCAGCAAACACGTGAATGGTAAAAAAGTGAAACAGCTGTATTGCTGAGATGGAAAAATTTCAGTGGTCTGAAACTTCAGAAGACCAAACCAGTCACAACATTCCCTTACACCTAAGCCTAATCCAGAGCAAGGCCATAACTCTTAATTCTGTGAAGTCTCAGAGAGAGAGGGAAGCTGTAGAAGAAAAAGTTTGAAGCTAGCAGAGGCTGGTTCATCAGGTTTAAAGAAAGAAGCCATTTTCATAACATAAAAGTGAGAGGTGAAGCGGCAAGTGCTGACAGAGAAGCTGCGTCAAGTTATCTAAGATTTAGCTAAAATAATTGATAAGGTAGCTACACAAAACAGATTTTTAATGTAGACAAAGCAGCCTCCTACTGGAAGAAAATACCATCTAGAACTTTCATAGCTAATGAAGTCGATGCCTTGCTTCTGATCTGGACAAAGTAAACTGAAAAAGTTTTGGAAATGATTCACCATTCTAGATGCTATTAAGAACATTCCTTATTCACGGAAAGAGATCAAAATATTGACATTAAAAGGAGTTTTGAAGAAGTTGATTCCAACCCTCATGGATGATTTTGAGGGGTTCAAGATTTCAGTGGAGGATGTAACTGCAGATGTGGTGGAAATAGCAAGAGAACAAGAATAAGATGTGGAGCCTGTAGATATGACTGAATTCCTACAATTTCATGATAAAACTTTAATGGATGGAGAGTTGCTTCTTACAGATGGGCAAAGAAAGTAGTTTCTTGAGTTAGAGCCTACTCCTGGTGAAGATTCTGTGAACATTGTCGAAATGACGTCGGAAGATTTAGGATATTACATAAATTTAGCTGATAAGACAAGATAAGACAACAGCAGGGTTTGAGAGGACTGACTCCAATTTTGAAAGTGGTACTGTGGATAAAATGCTATCAAACAATATCCCATACTACGGAGAAATCTTTTGTGAAGGGAAGAGTCAATCAATGTGACAAACTTCATTGTTGTCTTATTTTTAAAAACTGCCACAGCCACCTCAATCTTCAGCCACCACCACCCTGATCAGGCAGCAGCCATCAACATTAAGGTAAGACCCTCCACCTGCAGAAAGCTGGGGACTTGCTGAATGCTCAGATGATTATTAACATTTTTTAGCAAAAAAGCATTTTAAAATTAAGGTATGTATATTGCTTTAATTTTAGACATAGTGCTATTGCACGCTTAATAGAGTAAAATAAAGCATAAACATAACTTTTATATGCACAGGGTAACCACAAAATTTGCATGACTTGCTTTATTGCGATATTCACTTTACTGTAGTGGTCTGGAGCTGAACCTGTGATATCTCCAAGGTAGGCCTGTACTACCTTTTTCTTAACTGTTGGGAAACCCAATGTACACAGAAATAATCCCAATATTTCCATGCCCTCTTACTTCTTCTCCAACAATCTTGTTTCTTATTCAACTTCAGCCTGTTTTAAAAAAGATATACCTTTTAAAGCAATATCGTAGATATTGTTGTGACTAGTAAATGCAGTCCTTCCATAACCTCAAATTCATGTATCCTATTCCCCTATTTCCTCCCTCTATTTCTGGCTCACTCCCTCTGTTACTCCCACTGAAACAAGCTTCTGATGCACAAAGGCCTCCGATCCTACCTATACTTTGCCCCCTTGGCAAAGTATCTTCTTTCTCTTATTCACCCAGGCTAAATTCCATGGAGCATTTTCATAATTGCACTTCTGCATATAAGCATATCCTGTTACATAGTACTTACTTGGCCAAAAAACAGAAAACAAAACAAAAAAAACCCCTGGTTAATTCTGACTTTTATCTTATTCCAAGCCTGAGCCGAAACATGTATGAAAAACACAAAATCATGCTTATAGGTCTCACTTTTATATTCATGACCTGAAAATAATCAAATGACCTTCACTGCTGGGGATCACCATTTCACCCATTGTCCTAGATGACACCTTGTCTCTAAACGAGCACCAACACCTCCTATTCTATCCTTGCTCTCGGCTTATGGCTTTGTATCCTATTTCATCGAGAAAATGGAAGCAATCAGAAGATGACTTATAAAATCTCTCCTCTCCACCACATCTTGCCACCTTCCCCAAGTACACCCGCACCTAATCTGCCTCCCCCTCTGCCTCCCCAGGTGATACGGCCAGGTGCTCCCCTCATGTGTGCTCTAGAGCTCACCCTCTCTTGCACACACAAGGACATGGCACCAGCATTTCTCTCCTCTCTCCTGCTTCAAGTTTTCGCCCTCCGCAGGATCATGTCTATCAGCACACACACTGCTTTTATAGCTTTTATAGCTTTCCATGTGAAACATTTTTTGATTGACATCCCCTACCTGCTGCCCCTGTTCTTCGTTTTTCTTTGTAGCAAAATTCCTCAAAGTAGATTTTTGTACTTGCAACTTCCTATTGTTTTTCCCACCCATGCTCTCTCAACCCACTCCACTTGAGCTTTTGCCTTCACCATTCACAAAAACGACTTTTTAAAAAAATGTTACCCATAACCTCCCTCATCTTAAATCCACTGGTCAATTTTTGGTTCTCTCCTCATTTGACCTATTGGCACATTTGACACAGTAGATCTTGTCCTCCTCCTGACAGTTTCCACTATAGGCTTTTAGCGTACCACATTTTGTTGCTTTTTACTGATCACCCTTTGCTGATCTGTTTTGCCGGTGACATTTCATCTTTCAGATGTATATTTTGTAGTGCCCACGTCTCACTCCTTAATCCCTTTATCTATACATTCACTTCCTGAGTAATCTTGTCAAGCCTCACTCTTTATACGTGTTTTTTTTTTCCAGCATATTACAGGGTACAAATATTTAGGTTACATATATTGCCTTTGCCCCACCTGAGTCAGAGCTTCAAGCGTGCCCACCACACCAGCTAGGTGTGACTATGCCCATCCCCTCCTCCCCGCTTCCACCTGCCTGGCACCCGATGGATGTTACCACTATATGTGCACTTAGGTGTTGATCAGTTAATACCAACTTGATGGTGAGTACATGTGTTGCTTGTTTTTCCACTTTTGTGATATTTCACTTAGTCGAATGGTCTCCAGTTCTGGCCAGGGTAAATCACTCTGTATATGTTGACTGCTGCAACATACATCTCTACCGCAGGCTTCTGTTTTGTATTTTCTATTTGTATAATAATATTTCAAATTCAACGAGCTCAAAACTGAACTCCTAATCTGCTTTGCCCATCTAGTCCATGCCAATACCATCTCTCCAGTTAGGACAAATCTTGTAATCATTCTTGGCTGCTCTCTTTCTCTCATGCCTTGCATTTCACAGGGGAAATCCTTTGGCTCTCTCTTCAAAATATATCAAGAATTGAACCTTCCATCCTAGTCCATTCATGATACTCTCATGCAGTAGTCTCTTAAATGGACTACTTGTTTCAAACCCCAACCCCTACAGTTAATTGTCAAGGTGACAGCAAAAATCTTAACTTAAAACACACAACACAAAACAATACTAGAGATTTTTCAATGTACACACAAATTCAAAGACACTCACCAAGCACATCTTTGTAAATCAGTACATAAATTTAAAAAAAACCCAGATGGTTCTGATGGTGTTGAATTAAACAAGTTTGTGATTAACTCAATTTCAACAGCATGGGGTCCCAAAAAATTTTAAAAAGCAAAATGAGTATAGCTGATTTTTAAAAACCATCCAATCTGATAATATCTATATTCTACTAAGCAAGTTTATTTCTTTTATATTCATTTCAATTTATGAGTTATTTGGGCTTATTTCTACCACCTTATTTCATGTATTATGTATAATTTTCCTGCTTCTTTTTTAAAAGTTATTTTTGTCTCCATTTTGATTGATAAAATTTTCTTGATGCTTCCTCGTTATTTTTTTTCCTCTCTTGGCTTGGAAGTTATCAGTTTTATTTCTATTCTTTTAGAGACTTACCTTACAAATTGACCATGTATATTTAATAGAGTCAGAAGTTATTTTCTATAATTGTATATCTTAACAATATTCGCTCTCAGTTTTATCTATAGAATTTCAATGCTTGCCATTAGCCCTTTAACCACAACATCACCATATCACGGGTGGTTAGATTTGTCATAATGCTGTGTTTTCAAGAAGGGCTCATTGGTCCATGTTTCCTTAATTCAGGCATATCTGAAAATTCCTGTTGCTTTTATACTTAACTTGACAGATTGGCTGAGTATAACATTCCTAGTTTACACTTCATTTCTCTTTAGATCATTGTACACTCTGCTCCTATTGCCTTTGAATATTTATGTGGATATCTGAAGACAATAGACATTTTTCACCTCAGAAATGTCTTGTTTCCTTGCCTAGATGAGTGAAGTTTTTCTTTACCTTTGAATCTCAAGATGTTGACTACTACATGTGAGGTAGTTGTTTTACAGCACTTCTTTTTAAAGCATATAACCTTTTGATCTGTGCATCTATTTGTTCTTTTATATAAAATATGTTTCTTAAAATTTTTTCGTGTATCCATTAATTGTGTTCTCTACTTCAGATATGAGAGTTATCCTAGGCTTTACTTTTCTTACTTGCTCTCTATGTTTTTTTTCCAGTTGCTTTAATAACTTTGTCTTATTTCTCTGCATTCACATTTTTATCTCAAGGGTCTCTATATTATCTAGCGTGTTACCACTCTACTTATGTTACTTAATATAATATTGGTTACTTATTTTACTTGTTATTTTCAAATTATTTCTTAGTTCTTTAATATTTTTTTTGACCCTTTAATTGTGTTCTTAGCCCTGCATTTGAATTTTATTCTGCTATATTATTATTGTAAACTTAGTATATTGGCACCTTGGATTTGTGTTTTCTTTAATTTTTCTTTGGCAAGAAACAGTAAAATTTTTTCTTTATTTTCTTAGGTAATTTTTTTCTTTCAGAGTTGATTTTTTATTTCACTTTTGTATTCTAGCATTCCTTCCTATCTCCCTCTCAGCTATCTTCTTCTTTCTTTGTGCTCTTCCTTTTATCTTTCTTTTTCATTCAATCCTTTCTTCTTTCAATAATATTTTTTTTAGTGTTAACACGGTGCTTTCTTTTTTAAATTTTTTTTTAATTTCAAAATATTAAGGCGGTACAAATGTTTTTGGTTACATGGATTGCTTTTGCAGTGCTCGAGTCACGGCTGTGACTGTGCCAATCACCTGAATAGTGTTCATTGTACCCATTAGGTAGGTTTTAGGTTTGCCCATCCCCTCCTCCTTTCTTTAATCCATCTGTATTGAGGTCTTTTAATTCTTCTGATGCAGTGTGGGTACATTGTCCAACCTAACTTAGAATTCAAAGAGCTTCAGTTTAAGATTTTGGTATTTCACAATCTATTACTTTTATGTAGCCTGACACCATGAAGGTCAAGAGAATAATTCAATCCAGGCTCTGTGATACCTTATTTAGAGGATTTGGTCTCCGTGCTCCTCCTTTTTCATTTTTTTTTTTTTTTTGCAAAATATTTTGAATCATGTTTCAATATTCTAAGTTGGCTGTGTGACCTGCTTCTGTTCTGTGGTGAGTATCCTTGCATCCAAAACAAAGTGGCTTCTAGAGCTTCCTTTGCTTCTACGGTGGTTAGCCTAAGTAATTCTCTTGTCACTTCCTCTATAGCCATTTCCACACTCTTCCCAACCACTGGAACAGAATTACAAGTGGAAACTGCTACTTTGACCACAGAATTTCTAGAATGACTAGTCTATTAACTGTGGGGGTTAGAATTTAAGGGTTTGGGGCACTGTACGGTAAAAGGGACTGAGACTGTTACTAAGGTGGCTACTAGACCCATGGACTTTAGTGTACTCATTTCATGTCCTTTCCTTCTCTCAGAGGATTTGTGTTGTTTTCTTAAATTTTTTTGTCTTCAACTACTTTGCCTTCCTGTTTTTCCTTTCCCAGCTAACTCTGGGAAAGATTATTCGAACTTTCTTTCCTTTAAGCATCCTTACTTCTGGAAAAATCTAAATGAAGAATCTTGTATATTTTTCCTACCTTTTCTGAGTCTCTGACACAGTATGGAAGGGCTAAGTGTTTAGAGCTCTGTCCACATTCTTCCTAGCCTGTCTACACATCTCTTCAAGTTCACCTTTCAAATTGAAAGGAAATATTTTAAAAGCATAGGATTCATGGCATAAAAACAGATTCTTAAAATGATATATTATAATGTTTCCTAATAAGTAGCTTAGGTAGTTATTCAGTTTCTGTTGTGTTAATATTTCTGATAGTAAGTACTGAGAGTTATTTAGTGAGATGAAAAGCAAGTTTCAAATAAGATGGTATACAACTAGTTCACGCAACTAGCTGCATAGATATCTCCTAACTCTAGATTTCTCAATGCACTTCTCACTGTAGTTTCTAACACACTATTTATTTATTTATTTGTTTTTGCTCTTTTGGTTACTAAACTCCATAAACCAATACAGGAGCATCAAAAATATTTATCATAGTCTTTGAGCTCATTCATAATTTAAGTCAACTAACAGACTTTTAACCGTTAGTAATTTTTTAAAGTACATTATAAACAATCTAATATACTTTGGCTAGTTAATCAGGAGCAGGGATTTTAGTTTGCAGATTCATGCTGTTATACTTTGAGATATTCTACCCAATTTTTTATGAAGGAGCAAAGGGAGGTTTCATTAAATTTCAAAGGCCTGTCTTGTGTCTGACCATCAATGTGCTATTATTACACTAATGTTTTGTTCCTCATGAGGAAAATCTTTTTCTATTTTTAAATCCCCTGCCACCTTCCAAATCATCATTTTCGAGAATCTACCAATCAAAGGAAATTGTGATTCTTTGAGCCTCTCAGCTGTACTCTTTGTAACCATGGAAACCAAGCCAAACTGTTACCAAGGTTACCTTCCTGAATCCATGATTTTATTCTCATTGTCAGTTTTTCCTAGGATTAATAAATTCATCGAAAGTTTTACATAAATAATGCTATATTTGTGTATAATTTGTAGATTATTACATGTTTATTTTTAATTCTCTCCAATTTAAAATTATGCATGATTAGATTTATGGTTCAAGATGGAGGAACAACCATACTCACTTGGCAATATTTTGGGCAATTGAGTGTCTAAAAAGAGAATTAATTTGACCTTGATGCTGAGAATATTTTCCCTTTAGTGGCATATATTTAGTATCTTAAAGTTATTTGTCCTTTTCTTTCAAGCAACTTCATTCTGCAATATTGTATGCCGTATTATTAGTGCTATTATTAGTCTTTGATTTTTGTAATAAACCTATGAATAAAAAACAGAGGTCCTGGTTATAGATAAACAGTAGAAGATAAATTATATAAACCTTGAAAATATATGAAAAACAATTGCACATCTTTGTATATATTGAAGTGAGGTGAAAGGAAGGGTAATTTTATTAAATGGCTAATCTAATCTAATACTGTTGACAGTCAATAGGTACTGTTTAAATTGATAAATCAGGAATCTGAAGCATAATCTTATAAATATTTTCAGATATTTATAATATTTAGATAGTTGAATATTTTCAGAATATTTTAAGACTAGCTTCTAATATCCATCCCAAGGGGGGAAAAAGTAAATTTTTAAAAAGACGATGGACACAGGGGTTAGATGTTGGGATATAAAACTCATATTTTAAAACTTTTGTGTGGTTTGATGTTTATGTTTCAAGCACTAAGCACTTTATGCAAACTTCAGATCAAGATTTTTATTGTTTTTCAGTGTGGAGTGGTGTTTTTCACAGTAAAAAAGAATGTCTAAATCATTTTATTGCTTTCCTAATTGAAAATGACCATAGTACATGTGCTAGATTTTCTAGGAGGATCCTATTCTCCATAAATACTTCTTTTTGAGTTGTCCTTTTGTTTCCTTTTTTTTGTTTGTTTGAGAGATACAGAAGCATGTATCAGCGGAACTGAGGCCCCGAATGTGGAGCATGAGCGAAAGGAAAGGCCAGCTTATGCAGTGCCTGAGTGTGAGGAGGACGGGACTTGCAGGAGTCAGGGTACCAATAGGAACCCTATGACACCTTCAAAATGAAGAAGATCAGGTATGTTTATTTACAAATGGATTATTTATAAATTTGTGAATGTAGGACCCAAAATGAATACCCCTCGGTCTATCGTTAGTCCCAAAGAGACAAGTGTATGATTTACGTCAGGAATCCAGAAGGAGAGGGGGAGTCACAAAGGGATTGAGACAGGGAAATAGCTTCCCTGTCTTCACTCTCCTCTCACCTTCCTATTTCTCAGCTCCTCATTGACTAAATTCCAATAAGAAGCCAGAAGACATGAAGGTTCTATTTTGTAGAAGGTCAAATTCAGTTTCTCCAGGCAGAGAGCAGGGTAGAGGTAGGTGGAGATGGGCAGAGAATGGATGTCTAGGGGCAAAAGAAAGAATGTCTGTCATGGAACCTCTACCTTGAGACTCTTTTCTGATATCGTTAGAACTGAAATTTTACTTTCATCTGTCAGAAAAATTGTTGTAATCAATATAGGAATTTTCCATGTCTACCATGTGAGCGGCCTCCTCATACATATGACACCACTGTGTCCTGGACAACTTGTAAGGCCATGCCTGACGGGTGAGCAAAAATTCAGAATGAGAAACCTAGCCTGATTCTGTTCGCGGTGTTTTTATTTAAAAATGCCCCAGTAACAAGTAAAACGGAGCTACTATTAATTTAAATTTCACTGTATCACCAGGGTCACACTGATGGAATTCAGAAGTTGGGGGAACTAATGCCATTAAGGTGCTGCAGATCCTGAAACTCCAGCTTTGGAGAATTCCTTTGAATTCTATTTTCTATAGCCCTAATTTAGAACATATATACCCACATTTCAGGAAACACAACAAAATGATTCTTACTAGAGGAACAATAACTTCAAATATTTTTTTCTTTAGAAAAAGCTTGAGGGCATCTCTAGAGTCCTTGTTTGACTTCAGAGAGGGAGTGCTTGAAGGAAGAAAAGGGGAAGGAAGAAAATTCACATGCACTTAACATCTTTCATAGCAGACGCTGCAATAGGGGATTAAATGTAATATGTACACATTTAATTTAATTAATTACAACAAATTGATAAGCTGAGTAAATTTCTCTCCCTTTTGCAAACGCTGTGTATGTTTTGTACAAAATTTGGTTCCAACCATGTTCACTGATTGTTCTTCAGCTGAAAGTCATTATGAGCCATAAAATAACCCAAATTAGGAGAGGAAAGAGATGTGAGGAAGTAATAGACTAGATCAATGAATTTCAAAATGTGTCCTGGGAAAACCTCATGTTCCCAGAGGAAACCTCTGGGACTTCTGTGAGTATGAGAGGCTCGGCAAGACTGGGGGGCCCCAGACAGGTTGAGCAGGTGAGAATGTGGACCCCCACTTTCCTCTTTTTAAGCAAAGAAGCTTTGATTTTATTACAAAATTTTCTCAAAAACAACTGGCCTAGAAAGTCTAAAAATTTTATGATCACTTGATTCGTATTCATTCAAAATTACCTCTAATATATCAGTGGCATAAAGCTTTCCAACATTACAGTTAAGTAAAAATTAAGCAATAATCAGCATGGTATTGCATAAAACACAATCTGCCTATTTCATTCTGCAAAGTTTCCTTAACTCATTTAAGGCCACATAGTTCATTAAACAAACATATAACCCCATACAAGCATTTTTTTTTCCAGAAAGCTAAAGTGGGAAACAGTAGAATGTGACCTCCCAGGCTAAGATAATTTTCATGTTCCTTCTTAAGATCTGACATTTGTTTATTTTGGGTGGGGGGAGGTGGAGGGGCATTCTCTTTTTGATTACCCTCTTACATTTATCCAGACAATAACTTTAAATAATTTGTTGAGTTAATAAACAATCTATTTACTATATGAATATTGCATTTTGGTGCCAATGCTGAGTCTTGAAGTGATCTGTAGTTTTGTCTAGGAAGGTGGAGGTGTGGAACCTGCCTATCAAGCTACATAGAAGGTCTTAAGTGACTCTGCCACCAAGATATCTTGAAAAAAGTGAAGGTAAAATAATTCAAAACTTTTATCTTTTGTTTATAAATGAAATGGGATTGTCAAAGTAGGAGACTCTAGGGATCACACGGAAGCTCACTATATCCCTTTCTGTTGTTAGTGTGCTAGAGGAAAGGGAAGAACTAAATGGTTTACCAGTTTAAAGTGGACAAAGATAAAAAAAAAAAAACTGTATCTGAGAGTTTTCTGCTTTAAAAATTGTTATATGCAGCAAAAAAAGGAAACATGACTTTTTATCTAATTCATTTTTGACTTTGTATTTGTGCATATTAGTGTACAAGAGAACTCACAGTAGAAAACCACTTACTTAGTCAGGTAGAAACAAATAAAACAATGGCAAGGGAAGAATGTGAAAATTGTAGTTGAATTTGGCTGCAAGTATTTGTAGATAAGGAAATTGAGGTAAGGGCCATGTCATCTGTGTTTAATCTTTCCACTCATGTTTTATCTTCTTATTACCAGGAAGAATCTGAGAAATGTTACGTTAGCCTTTGTAAGGTGCTCCTCAGAAGGCTAATTAAAGTAGAAGAAGCGAAGCATCAAAGACCAGTGCTGCAGAGCTGTAAGTGGGCTCCAGGGTTTACCTGCTTCATCTCCTTATCCTCAGGCACATTTTACAAGTAATTTGGACAGATTAACCTAGAGGAAAGGTGACTCTGCAAACCATTTCTAGTAATTCATTGTAATGATTTCTTGACCTCCCCTTACTGGCAGAAAGTATTTAAATCTGTGTGAAATTCTTTGTGCAGGAATGTATCATGTGAGAAAAAAAAAGAAGCAATATTTTTCTCATTTGCATCTCTGCCAGTTGCAGTGTCAGACCCTTTGTCTCTCTTATTTGAACAGAAGCTTCTTAAAATATGTGTCAATATTTGCCTTCTCAGCTTCCTCCTACCCACCCACCATTTGCTGTTATACTTAGACAAGTGCAATCTGCTTCTACTCCCTAACTCAAAGGCCTATCAGTTCTCTGAAACTATTGTCTCCAAGGTAACATATGGCCCTCTGGTTGCCAAACATAAATAAGCTTTGAAATCTTTGTTCACTTGACCTTTCTTCGCACTTAACTGTTGACAACTCTCTTGTTTCAAAACACTTTCCTTCTTTGGCTTATTTGATATTATTTCCTCCTGGTTTTGCTTTTATGACTCTGAGGACTTTCTTATGCTTACCCAACTTTTGCTTCTGGTATTACCTATGCTGCATCCCTGATACTCTATCACATTCTCATCATATACTCTCTCCCTGAGCAATCTTACCTACATGCTGTCTCTAATCTCTATGGACTCCAAAATCCGTAATAGTAGCTCATGCTGCTCTTCTGGTCTTCAGATTTCTATACACATTTTTATGAAAATGTATAAATAATTATCCGTACTGATTACTCAAGAAGCTCTTATGGTCTATAAATCGTATACACACACTCCCACCACCACCACCAACAATTCTATGATATATTGGATTTTTAACAGCACAAATCTCTGTTATATGCCTCTATGGACCAGTTATAGTGCTGACATAGGACTTAGAATCAAATCAAATACACTCATGGCCTTCTGAGATTTGTAGGTCCAGAGACCCTGTTCTTCCTCTTAGATCTACGTCTTAGGAGCTGCTATACCATCTTGTCCTTCTCAATCGTAGGACCTACACTATGCTGTGCTATAACTGCCCATTTTCTTATGTACAGCTCTCCCACATAGTGTCAAAAGGGCAGGAACTTCCTCTATCTTATTTATGTCTCATTCTAACTCAATATAGATTTGTTGACTTGAATGGATTTTCCCAAGTGCCACAGTGGGTACACTGTCAGTCTGTTTGGGCTGCTATAACAAAATATCATAAACTGGGTAGCTTTTAAACAGCAGAATTTATTTCTCACAGTTCTGGAGGCTGAGAAGTCCAAGATCAAGGCATTGGAAGCTTGAATTTTTGGTGGGATCCCTATTCTTGTTCATACACAGTGCCTGTCCTCACATAGTAGAAGAAACAAGGGGTCTTTTTTGGGCCTTTTTTTTATAAGAGCACTAATCCCATTCATGAGAGCTCCATCCTCACGACCTAATCAGCTCCCAAAGGCCCCACCTCCTAACATCATCACCTTGGGTGTTAAGATTTCAACATATGAATTTGGAGGGAAACACAAACATTTGGACCACAGCTCCCACCTAAATACTATATAAATTTGGTATAAAAAAATTGTTTTCTCTCCTGAGTTTCATTTTCATACTTCTGTAATTAATCTCCCAGCAGGTCAAGAACATTCTATTTAGGCATTCATAGTATGTTTTTGAAATTTATGAACTAAATAGAAGGGATCATGTAAAATGCAGGTAATTTTTGGTAAACCTATGGCTTATTTGACCAAAGATGTATAAATACAACCTCAGACATTAAAGAACTACCAGCTTATAAAAGCATCTGGAATTGTGTGTGTGTGTGCCATTATAGCTAGGATATGAAAAAAATGTTAGAGATTTTGTTGAATCTTTTCATTTAAATGTTCTTATATATTTTGGGGCAAAAACCTTGCATATTAATATTAACCTATGCCTCACAGTAAAAATATTGATCATATTTCCAAGATTTTTACTAGTGTGAGAGGTAAGGGTATTCTGTGAAATCTCTGAGATTGTATACAAATATAGTTATATGTATAAAAGTTTATTTTATAAAAGAAGTTCTGTTGCTTTTATCAAATTCTCAGAGGGATCTGTTTTTCTCCAAATGTTAAGAACCATAGTGACAATATTCTTTAATTTGTGTTATATTTTACAATTATTATTGAGAAAGAAGAATATTCAGAGAAAATGCAAAATGAATACGTGAGGCCAATTTTTTTTCTACACAGAAATGCAAGCTCTCTTGATGCTGACCCTACAAGGGCATTTCTATTTGTATCTGAATAGATTCATTTCTAGATTTGGAAGATAGCCCATGTTCCATTACCATGCAGCCCACAACATGCTCGCAATTGCTAATTAGGGTACAAATTGTGGTGGTATATCTGGTGACCTGGGCATGTGTTCAATAGAAACAGAAATGAGCCCCTCAACTCATTTCGCGTAAGCCAGAAAACATCTGCCAGATGGTTATAGTTTTCAGTAACTATAAAACTGGATCACATTTGAACAAATGACTTAGATATATAGCATTTAGGAGCTTATTCTAAATTTTCTAACATATCCGTGGAGATTAGTCTTAATGAAAAACTACATTAATCTACTTCATGCATTGTGATTAGCCTAAAATGGATAATTTCTTCTCACTTTAGCCAAAGTCAAGCTAAAAATGCTTTTAGCCACTTTTATATAATGCTGACAAAACACCTGGGAGATTTATTGATATAAGGGTATCTATTAGGACATCAAAATTAATTTCAATTCCCTCAGGTATCTTATTTTAATTAACAAATCCATGATCCTATTCTATTAATTAGCATTTCAAAGAATAAGTTTGAGATGAATTTAATTCTAACAAAGTATTTATCTTCTATAATAATAAAAAGAGCATTAACAATCTCAATCTAATTTGTTTTATTCTTTTAATAACGTTCCTGAATTCCATCCAGAAGAATAATATAATTAATATTCATTATTTTTATTTGAAGCTTTATTTTCAATGTGCATATTTTTGAAAGCCTCATTATCAGTGGCACAATAGTTTTAACATTGTATCTTTTAAAGTTTATTAATGTGAGCACAAGTTCATTTAATGTGTTATATTATTACATTTTCTCTTAGATATAAACTACATATTTATTTCATTCCCAGTTTGTTTGTTTTTGATGTGCCACTGAGCATGATAGGAAACAAGTTGGTAGAATCAGTAAACAGCTCCCTGTTTCACCCAAACACACAATTTTTGCATAGTCATATATTTTAACCTATATTTCTATTTTTGGTAAATCCTTGTATTTTGAAGCTTATCTTAAACACAGCTACAACATTTTATACAATAGAATAATTAACAGATTAATTGTGCATCTTGTATTATACCAAAAGTTCCAATATAATAAAAAGTGTCAAACAATTTCAAATAATTTTGTCTTACATTAAGCCACAAATAATGGCTTCAGGTGGTATAATATTAGAGAAACTGAGTGATGAAAACCTAAATGGCATCATTCTGAAATTCCTCATAGAATGTTTCTAGTTACATATCTGAGTTTTTGCCAGTGTGTTTTTATCTAAAGGCATCATAGAATTGTTCTCAAATAAAATTCTGATATTCAAATAATACACAATACAAAAAATCAAGATTTTGTATATAGTTTCTGTTTTTGCACCTGTCACACTGATAACCTATATTGTATGTTGCCACAAAGAGTCAGACAGTAAGTATTTTAGGTTGTGGGCCAAAAGGCAAAATTGAGATTATTACGGAGTTGATTATGTAACAAATGAGAAAACAGGTTTCTACAAATCTTATTTATGAAATTCAAAAGCATAAAAACTGAAAATAATTTTTGGTAATTCATATTTACTAATGAGGACAATGGAGTTCCCTTTTAGAAATAATGTGTCACTCAATTGGGGTTCACAGTTAGTGTTCCATATGATCAAAATCAATTGCAACTGTTCATCTGTCAATGCTGATCTGATATGAGATTTTATATATTTTGTCTTTGAAAATGCCTTTCACCCAGATAGGTACTGCCAAATACTGATATTAACTCATGAGCATGTATAAGCCATTTATAGAATTTTGTCAAATTCTTCTCTAGATATTTGCCTGTTAGCATGTCCTTACATTTCAGATTATTCACTTCCAATTGAAGGTTAGGTGGAAGCTCTTCACTTACACAGTTAAATAGATTTTAAAATATGGAAATTTCCTTTGAACTTGGAAACACTGGAACTGTATTTTGAGATAGAAAAGTATATCTCCTGAAAAATTGTGTGGGAATGGAGGTATTCCTTTTTATCTTAACTTTTCACAGACTAGGAAGTGTATAAAGCAGCTTGACATTACTTGTAATTCAAACAATGTTAGTTGTCGTCAGAATTATTTCCTGCAGTATAAGTTTTGTATATAAATGGTGTTTTCTCTCATAATTTTAGGTTAAATTAATTAAGAAACATCACCAAGTCTACAGCAAAAAGTAATTTCCAAAGCTATTTGGCATTCAAAACAGAGTTCAAAATGTGATCTTCTTAATCACAAAATTTCAAGCTTGGCCCTGACTTCAAAAAAATTGTAATGCAATATTGTCACTGCTAAGATGTCAAGTTTCTATCAGGGTATTCAGCTTCTATTTCTAATACAAATTCACAAAATTGATGATGACCACCCCCACAGAGCCAATGAAGATCACTGTTGATACTATCGGTAGTGGCTTACCTAACAAAGTATTTTATTCTCGTTGCATTTATTGACAGTAATTCACTGAGTTAGTTCAGATCCTATAAGAGGCACACACCAAAATGGAATTAGACATACAAGAAATGTATTGGGGAAAACATCTGTAAGGGATGGATGAGAAGGAGCTAAAGAAGGTGGGAATGCAGTTCTGACCTGCGTGAAGGAGAGAAGGAAGAAAGGAGGTTCTTGGAATGCAGTTTGAAGAAAGTTTTGGTCAAGCCAATGAGGAGTCCTTGAGGCAAAGTCACCTGTCAGAGTTGTCCCTGCTGTGCTCAAGTGTGGTCTCAGCATAATCATATTGGCAGATTTGAGTGCAGCAACTATGGCCATCAGTAAATTATAATTCCTTCAGCAAGAGATCTAAATGGTGCATTTTCATGGCTGCCACAGTTCCCATGGAGCTCTCTTACTGCGGGAAAGCTCAAAAGAGAGAAATCTGTGGGATGAACTGTAACCCCAGGCACTACAGGTGATCTCGGGCTGCAACTGGTACTCACCCTTTTCTTTCTACACAATCCATTCTAAGTCCTCCTGTGTTCAGCTATCACTTTTGCTAATCTTGATTGCTTCCCTGTTTGTGTGACCCAAACTTTCATTCCCGAACAACTGAATGCTTGATGATCATACCCTGTTCAGGCCTGAGTTGCCGCGTGTAAACCGTTCAATGGGGCAAGGGAGTACCAAAAGGTGACCAAGTGGATAATTTGAGTTCCATGTGTTGCTTCCTGCCCCCCTTGTGTAAAAGCAGACCTACCTTCTCTTGTTGGGTCAATTACTCTTGTTAGTATGGTGATACCTATTCTTGTTGACTGGTCCCTGGACACAAGGAGTTCTGGAGGACATGGTGCCCCAGGGACAACTGTAGCTTATAATTGGTAAGAATATACCCTTTTTGGATTTCAGGACCTCCATTCCAGCACAGCTTAGAGTTGTGGAGGTGAGAGGCACAAAAGTCCCCCGTGGACCATTGGCAGTGATGTTAAGGAGGTCACTCCTATTTCTACTTTTTGATTCTTGAATCCACATATTTTTATTATTGGAACACAATACCGTACTGAAGCCTCTGATTTAGTGCAATCAAAACATACCAAAGGATGGCATCCCATCCTTTCAGAGAATTGCCTTTCTGCTGGTACTGAAGCTGTGCCTTTAAAAAGCTGTTCCAGCATTCCATAAAGCCAGCTGCTTCTAGATGACTGGTATAGACTTAACCAGTGGATTCCATGGTCATAGACCCATTCCCTTACCTCCTTCACTGCAAAGTAGAATCCTTGTTTAGATGCTATGCCATATGAAATCCTTGCCTTTGAATTAAGAATTCCATAAACCTTTATAAACTGCAATGGTGCAGGTAAGAATGGCAAACCCACACTCAGAATAAGCATCTATCCTAAGAGAGATGTACTTACTGCCTTACCAGTATGGAATGAGGATAAGTGGTCAGTTGATCTTCCCAAGTAATAGTGCCACATTGATGTCAAGAACTGTGAAGGAACTGACATTTTACCCTATTTTTAAGCTAATAAATTTGCCTGCCATAATTTCACAGATTTTGGAGAAGAAGTGACTCTTGGATCAGAGACAATGGGTAGTTTATTACTTAATGCAATAGCAGTAGAGTATCATCTTTTAAAATTGATATTATTTATGATTGACAAATCATAATTATATTCCCCTTATGGAGTGTAGTGTGATATTTTCATATATGTATGCTATGTAGAATGATTAAATCAAGCTGATTAACATATCCATTACCTCATTTAAAATTTTTTGTGGTGAAACATTTGAAATTTACTCTTAGTTATTTTGAAATATACAATACATTATTACTGACTATAGTCACCCTGATGTGCAATAGATATCAAAACTTGTTCCTCCAGTCTAGCAGAAACTTTGTATCCTTTGACCAGCAGCTCCCTGTTCCCTTATTTCCTGACCCCCAGCCTCTGATAACATTCATTTTAGTCTCTACTTCTAAAAATATCATTGTTTTTGTTCTGGTTTCCGCAGCTCCAATTCCCAAAGAGGTTTATAAAGAAGAATATACATGCAATGAGTTGAACTACAGGACAAGCTTAGGGAACCCAGATATTTCATAATGGGAAATAACTTGCATCTTTTCCCCAGAGGGAGGAGTTACCGTTAGTTATTATACTGGATAGTAAATAAATCTGCCCTTTCCCTCAATGAAAGACATGATCTATCTTTGAAGACTTTTTGTTGTAAAAACACTCTGGAGAAAATACGTCTGAGAGTAGCCAATACTTCCACTAATAAAACGTGCAAACACATGAGAGACACATGGAGAATTGTTTTCAACAATCGAGTGCACAGTTGGTCTCTGTTGTTGAACATGTTAAACATTCAGAAGCAGGAGTAGCTATACGGAAGTTGGTAAGTGGGAGTCCATGCTCATTGGTCCTTATGTAACCTCTATCTCTACTACTGTGACTATTCCTTTAATGTACCCTCTATGACAGGTCTGGAGTTGATGATGACATTTGTAATGTCAATTGACCAATAATTTTATCTACTTATTTGCCTAGTCTCTTTTTCATGGTGCATACTTTCTGGTGGGCATTAAAGAGGATACAAAAATATACACACTTTCTTTTTACTCCATATATCCAGACATGTGACTCTGACCCATACCTTTTTATCTCTGATCTTTAATGCTTTCCCTTCTAGTCCCCTGACCAGAAGGTAAAGCCATTGGCTAAAGACTTTTTGCATAATTGTACCTTTGGCCACTTCTCCCTCACAAAGTAGATAAACAGGTCCACTGCTTTGCAGCTCAGCTTATTGGGAATATTTTCCTTCTGCAATATCTTTCAAGGCCACCCATGAATGTGGCTGCAATGTAGTCACTGTCCATTTTCAGTTGACATACTGAGCTAATCTATTAATAAACCAAGGTCTGGATTTTTCCTCCTCCTTCAGCTGGTCACATGGGGCCCCTCTATACAGCTATAACACACTTATGAAGATAAATGTGGTTGTTGTGGACAATGAAACTAGCCACAATGGCTACTGGAGATAAAGCCTCAACTGAGTCTTAAAAGATAAGAAGGCAACTTGGACATTCAGCAAGTAGGACAAGACATAGATTATCTCAGGCCTCTCTGTCTTCCCATGTGCTCCAACATAGTGCTTTCTCCTTCAGAATTCAATGAAAAACAGATAAAACAGCCAAGGCTTGTGTCCTTTGGCCCTGATGTACTTTGTGAATTGAACCCCTGCAATCTGTCAAATGAACATGCTGCAGTAACCCGGAGAAGTGAAGCTAAAGGAAAAAGAGGAATTGTTAAGTCTAGCCATATCTTCTATGTAGTATTCATAAGTATGTGTAACATAAAGAACAGCTTGCCTTAACATTGTTTTTTTCCAGATCCAGATGTACAGCTGGATATTAGCATTATTGTGTTATCATCTTTAAAGAAGGAGGAATGGATGAAAGCATGGCAGGATAATGAATTGGCTGGAACACCAACATTAGAGCAAGAGCCACATATGATAATATATTCAGGGGCACGGCAGGGAAAATAAACAGTACCTATAGGACGAGCAAAAGCAATGGACCCTCAGCTTCAGTGTCACAGAGTACAGTAGGAGCAGTAAGGAGCACATTCTCTATGTCGAGGGGTGTCACTCCAACCATTTGTAGCCATGGGGGAACATGGCCCAAAGTTGCCAATCATCTAATCTTTAAGAGAAGGTAGAAATACATTTTAAAAATAATAATCCCAATTTTTAAATAGTGGAAAGTAATTTAATTTTATTTATATGTTATGCAACAAAAGAAATTATACCTGGGTACTACATACTGCCATAGGCTACTAATTTTGGCTTCTCCTTTAGAATTAGTCAAACCTTAATTCAATCTTGATTTGTATGCACCTGTGTGATTCTTGAGCAAGTCTTTAACCGGTTAACACCTTTGTTCCTATGCGTTTAAATGGTAGTAATGACAGAGCCTTCACAGAGCTGTTTTAAGGATAAAATCTGATTATGAAAAGCTCTTAGTACAATGACTTGACACAGTATCTGCCATATGATAAGGGCTCAAATTAGGTAGTGGCAGTAGTCATCGTAGTATAAATTTTTATGTGGGGTACCAGGAATCCCAGTAAGATTTATTATTTGTAGATAGATTCATAAAATGTAACTGTTTCAGGTTTTGGAGAAAGAGAATTTATACATTTTTCCCAAGGCAAAAATCAGCAAAACAAACAAGAAAAGAACAAAAGGAAATAAATACAAAGTCTTATTGAAGACTAATAATGAAAAACCTGAGTCTTTGCTTGGAAACACCAACATATTTTCTTTTGAAATAACTTAAGGGCTTTAGTGAAATTCAGAATTTGGTTAATTGATAATAAACCTGGCATGTACTAAGACAGAGGACTTGTATTTATTGATAATTTTACTTTGGATATTGCAAAGTAAATCAGCACGATTGCACAATGAGGATAACTTCTTAAGTCTAAAAAGGAAACCTGAAAATATCACTGTTTAACTACATACGCCATGATTGAATTTTTTTTTTTTTTTTATTTGAGACAGAGTCTCACTCTGTTGCCCGGCCTAGAGTGCTGTGGCGTCAGCCTAGCTCATGACAACATCAGACTCCTGGGCTCAAGCGATCCTTCTGCCTCAGCCTCCCGAGTAGCTGGGACATGCGCCACCATGCCCGGCTAATTTTTTCTATATATATTTTTAGTTGTCCAGCTAATTTCTTTCTATTTGTAGTAGAGACGGGGGTCTCGCTCTTGCTCAGGCTGGTCTCAAACTCCCGAGCTCAAACGATCTACCCACCTCGGACTCCCAGAGTGATAGGATCACAGGCGTGAACTACCACGCCCAGCCCGTGATTGAATTTTTAACTCTAATGTGTAGTGGATTTTAAACTCAGCTCAACTAATGACATGGTTTTGAAAAGGCTTTGTGGATTCTGAAAAGCTAAATTTTCAGTGCCCTCATTGACCACAAAACTACTTCAGATTTCTGCCTTTGTACACATATAGAAATTACTCTGCATTTTTCTTAAATAGCTTATAACTTACATAAGATTTTGATATACTCTAAATATGTTGAATAAATACATGCACTTAGACCAGGCAATATAGTATTAGAATCTATTTTGAAATTTTATTCTTAGAAACCTATTTTGAAGTATCATGCAAACTCTAGTTGGCTATACTGATCTGCTCTCCTAGGAAATTATTTCACATTGCAGGCTTCAGGGTAAGCACATGGCATATATCATAAATAAAATTATCTTCCTAACAGAGAACTGCTTTTGCAATTCATGCAATAGCCACCTTCCTGGGCCTTTCTTCTTCAATTTGCATAGACCTAGACAAAACCAAAATTACGTTATGTCATTCTTGTGCTTGAAACTCTTCAGTGACTTATGGATGCCCTTAGAAAAAAGTCCAAATTTCTTACTATGGCCTTTTAAAGCCTTACAAGTTCTGTTACCTGCCTACCTCCCAGACATCTTCCTCCCTGCACTGAGCCTCTCTCTATAAAATCCAGCCGCTATTTGTAATGGTTGTCATAAAGTATCTGTCATAAATTAATTGGTTGTATAAACTATGGTATGTCCACCCAGTGGAGCACTATGGAGTACTGCACAGCTTTCTCTGTGTACATATATACATATATGTGTGTATTATGTATGCATATATGTCATATGTATCACATGTATATATATTATATATGGTTGAATATATATATGTGTGTGTGTGTGTGTGTGTGTGTGTGTTCAAATGCAACCGTAAGAACAATAGTTACTTATAGCAGAAGAGAGGAGCAAGAGGGGGTCAGAGCAGAAGGGTTAGGATGGCAGCTAGACTTCACCAAATATACTTTTTTTTGTAGATTTGACTTTTCAACCACCTACATATTTAAATTTGAAAAATTCAATCCAAGAAAGCCAAACTCAAAATTCAATAAATCTAACTGGGCATTTATTGGTGGAATAACCACACAGTAGGTGAAAAGTTTATTCTATTTCTGATAACTTAGACTCTCCTTTAGCTTCTCTATATTAGAATAGTTAAAACTTCTTTCTTCTGCTTTTTCCCAGATCCTTATTGCAGACGATTCACGTTCTGCCACGTGGGGACCTCCCTGGGTCAATGTAGTCTACAGGGATCACACACATGCTTGCCCTCACCCATCTTTCATGTGTCATGATGCCTCCTGCTGCATTTTTTAACTTTCACACATCTCCAATTGAGAATCAGGCACTGACTGTAGCAACCCATGTACTCCAGAAATTCCAGATTGAATTTCCCAAGTGGTTGGGTTGAAGCCCTCCCACTTGTTTTGAGATGAGTGGAAAGCACATATTTTCCCTCCCCACAGAGCTGGAGGATAGCATGACCCTGCAACAATTCTCTCCCCAAAGCTGTTCTCTCAAAGTCATCCCTGAATCACTCGCCCCACTGCCCCTTATATACCGTTGTAGTGGGTGACGGGCTAAGGCGTCTCTTTTTGAGTCATCACTCAACAAGATCAGTGCAAATTCTCTGATCTCTCTTTTAAAGATAAGAAGAATTATCCTCTTTTGTGCTCTGCTTTGCAACTTCAACTAAAATTAAAAGTCCCAGAACTATAGACCTAATGGTTTAATGGCCCTGGAAAAATTTCTACAACAGTCACAATAGACTCTAGACCACAGACTTTTTGCAAACTAGTGGACTGCCAATATCAGGCAACTCAGCCACTTTTAAAAATAAGCATCCAAAAGAGTACTTCATGCTGAATGGTGATAAAGCCATATGTTCTCTTTGTGATGTACCAATGAAAGGTGAATATAAATTTGAGCAGAGTGACATGAGGACTTTCCTATTGCATGTGAAGCACACATCCTAGAGTCAAGAGAATAGGAAGAGATGGAAAATGCCTGATTCTCAATTTAACTATTGTGGAAAAGAAATGTCTATAACTTAAAACAAAGTCAAGAAGTGGATGTAAAAGCATACAAATTAAAGCTTAAAATAAATTTTAAAAAAAGAGATAAAAAATTAAAGGTGATTCTCACTGAGGATTAGAAAATGAAAATTATTTGGTAATACAGTGAAAAAAGCAAGTAAATTGTAGGATAGGTTTTCTGCACTCTTTTAAATAATTTGAACAGTTTTTTTTTCCTATTGTAAAGTGCTAAGCATTAGCATCATTTTGCTCTTAAATTTGCATAATGAAATAAACCTAAAACATTTGGGAAAAATAAAATTAGAATATCAACCTGCTCTAAGCATAATCAGGACTGTGAATAAGTAAATATTTGGTTTTAAAATTTTAGACAACTATTCGTGAGCAAATATGTGAAGAAATAGTAGCTCTAGTGGCAAAATACGAAGGGACTGCAGACCCTATTTATGATGCCCCTCAACCCATGTTTACCTCAAGTGGGTTTTTTATTATCTTCAAATACACTTTTCATGGCTAGCTTTTTTTCACAGTCTAAGGCGAGGCACAAGAAAGTTCAATTAAAAAGTATAATTGACTTTCCATCTAAATTATCAGAAAAACACTCATATATGAACAAATATAAAATATATATGTAGGGTAGAACTAAATATATTTTCTACTTTGAAAATGGAATATTTTCTTTATGTCCATTTGTCCAGTGAGATGTATATTTTATCTATCTCTGTATTATAAAAAGGTATGCTCAGGAGTTGAAGGCAACTTTTTGTTGAAAAGAAAATCATTCCAATGACTTCAAAGGGAAATCCTTTTGTAAACAAAAACATAATAAACAATTTTGCCTCAGAATTGAGATGGTAAATATTGGGTGCGAATATTAGGTAATTTAGGTTAAACGGTGTATTTATTCAGTAAGTGAGATTGTGGTCGACGTCCCAACATCCATGCATTTCTCACATATATGTAGGTGATATGTGATTTATCAAATTGTCCCTAAATCCAAGAAGGGAGACTTGAGGGTTCCAAGACAATTATGAAATTCCTGCTTCTCGTGTCAACATTCAGGAATTTAGGCATAGGCCAGCCAGTGCATTGCATTTCCCTGGTGACAATTATTGGGCATATAACTTTAATGGCCCAGTTAATCAAATAGAATAAAATTTTTCTGTGCTGTTAGGGCAGAGGTGTTTTCTTTTTCTTGACCTGGTTATGAACAAGAAAACATGTGGCTTTGATTGGTACTTGTAACCATGTTAAAACCATGAGATTGGACGCTGCCTTCGATTGAAACTATGCATGGCAGAATGGAGAAACCAAAAGAACTGGTCCTTAATGATAGATTATTCAAGCCTGGACTGTCTTGTTATGTAGGCCAAACATTCCTTTGTTGTTTAGGCCACTTTGAATTGGCTTCTGTTTAAAATGTGGCTGAAATTATCTTAACAGGTCTGTAATTAAGGTAAAAGTTTGGTTCCCTAATATTAAATAGTTGCCAAGAACAGTTAACTAATGTTCATTACGCTAAGGTAAATATTTAGATTATTTCTTTACTTATTTATTTTTGCTTTTTAATATCAAATGCTGAAATAAACTATGAAGCACTTAGCTCAGTGCCTAGCACAAATAAATGCATATTTAATGCATAGTATCTATAAAATAAAAAACTATAAATATTAATAATTTTTAAATTAAGGAGAGAAATTTCCATAACAGAGCCACCTAGTGGAGAGAAGAATGGGCTATGGGAACAAAAGTTTATTATTATTTGTTTTAATATTTCAGAGTTTGTGAAATAAAATTTACAATGCAAGAGATTATTTTTATAAGATAAATAATATAAAATGAAAATTATAATTTTGCTAATAACTCATCATCTATATTTCATCTATCATAGTTACATGGTAAATGAGCAATTTTAATAGATAATTATTTTGATATACATATATAATATTAGTAAGTGATGGGAATATCAATATTTATATGTGTGTGCTTCTTACTGTCCAAGAACAAAATTTCCCTGTACGAAATTTTTATGACCCTTTCCCCCTCTTCTCCCTGCAGTAGGTCAGCAGCACAAAACTTAATCCTTAGCTTTTTTATATCTCAGTTGTCCTGCATGCAAATTAGTGTTACCAATATTTCTGCAGATCACTGATCTATGATTAAGCATCTTAAAATTATTAGTTAGCTCTAAATTAAAAGAAAAGCACTAATAATACAACTTTTTCTTATGAAATAAATGTGTTTTTAGGAATATTCTGCAACATCAGTGGAACAAGAAAATGTATTAATACTTTCCTTTCCTAAATACATATAGTGGCTTTCTATTATGTTTGAATCACCGTACTACATTTGCTCCATCTGTTTTTTTGGGTATACAGGTTTTGGGATCTTGTGTACAAGTAGGATCAAAGTACAAAAATGTTTATGAATAAATAATTCAGTGTGATTTCTTTCATCTTTGCTCTGTAATTTCAAATACATATATGTATGTGTGTATGTGTATGCAGATAGACACTTATGCATATATATTTGACTATGACATTTGCAGTAACCTAAGTTACTTGTTACGTGACTAACAGTAAATATTTCATGTCTAATTGATTTCCTTGTAATAAATATTACTACCATCCTCTTCATCCAGCATTAACTTGTACTGTAAACTGTAATTTAGTCCTACTTTATATATATTTATTAATAAATATAATATATAATTTATTAATAAATATATATAATAATATATAATAAATATATATTAAATATATAACATATAATATATTTAACACTCCTTGCTTTTCAACACATTTTTCAGTGATGGGACATATTTTTTTCAAGTCAAATGTTGGCGTTGGCCAATTTTTGGAATGTTACATTTAGATTTCCTTTTCAATAGTGTTGGGTTTGTATTAATAAAAAGACACTGCCATTTTTCTTCCCTGACTCTTCCTAACGATGTGAGGTACCAACCTGTGAGAGGGTTGAGCCCTGCTTTCTGATAACAGAATGATATAATAATGTTAGTTCATTTCTAAGAAGATAGCATCTTTGATTTGGACTATATGCTAATGAGTAGAGAGATTGTCACCCTTATTGCCTTATAAATTAGTGAATGAACAACTAGAACATACATTAGAACACTTTAGAAAATGGAATGTTTAATGTTCACTACACATAAAGTTAAAAATGTGACTCGAAGAGATCTACTTGATAGAAAAGTATGACACTTGCATTTAACTTTATCATAGTAATTAATTGAATATTTCCTTTTGGTTCTTTTAAATGTTGTGGACCTAATTGTTTAATTGTCAACAACATCATAGACAATTGAAGATTATCTTAGAAAACCACTTCGGGCCCAGCTGTCAGGAGAACTGGAATGTCTTATTTCCCCACTCTAGGCATTTCCACTAAAGCATAATCAGATTCCCTCCAACCCTAGGGCTATTTGCAGTTTGGATGTCAGGAACAGCTGTCAAGTCCAGAAGGTGTTCAGTAAGATTTTCCCACCAGGAAGGGGTTTTGGGGAGTGGTTGGAGGAAGAGGCATAGCTTTGGAATATATTAGGGAGATAGCACAGCTCTACAACAGAGTGTTCCACAACACATAACTATCCCAAGGGGGAGGGTCAACAAATCCCTCATATATTGAAAATTTAAATTTAACAGAATATTTTGAAAGGTTGAAATAAAGTATGCATTGTATGTAAAATAGGTTAGATGTGGAAATTGACATAGCCACAAAATAAAATTTATAAGGAAGATATATTTATTCAGACTAAAATGAAGATACCTGGTAAAGTTTTAAGTAATATTTACTTTACTGTAGAAAATGGGCCTTTTTAAATTTCATATTTTAAGCACTTTCCTTAACTCAAGGGGATTTCCACTGTCAAATGCTGGCTTATTTGCATTTATATGGTAAAATGTTGCCATCATGTGGCCAGTCTGCCTATCACACCTTCCTCTTTCCTCTCAGAGAGACTATATTTTTGGCTGTTTTTACATGGTGCTTGAGTGTTTGTGGCAGATATGGTGTTTATTGGGGTTATTATTTTAGTGAAATAACAAATTAAGCATATCAATTAAAATAGACATTAAAATAAATTTACTGTTATTGTCACAAAATTGGATTTTAATTTGTGTCTTCTGGTGCTCTTAGAATATTTCCTTTTTATAGCCAAATTATTCAAGCTACAAGTCTTAAACTCTTTGCAGGTGCTCTCTTTGGAGTCCAGCCATTGATTTTGTTTTGTTTTTTAATGTTTCTATCTACTCTGAAAATCATCTCAAGTTACCCAAAAGTACATTTGTAGCCAGTTTAGGAACTATTTCTAATACATACCCCATTTTAAACAACAGGGGGCATTATGATATCATGTTTTTGGTTTTCTCTAAGAAGGAAAGTGTTTTCTTTCATAGTAAAAAACCCTGGGTTTTCTTCATGATAAGAATACTTCTCTAAATTCAGAAGCATGTTTGTTTTATTTTGACAGTATTGGCAATGAGTATCAGCCTCATTATATGTCTTTGGGGGATCTAATTTCTTAGAGAAAACACTATATTAGTTTACCACTATTTCAATATATACGCATATTTCTAAATTGAGATAAAAATCTAAATAAATTTAAATTTAATTCAGAGATAATAGTTTTAAAACATAACTTGATTTGTTTTTTCATTAAACTGAGAAAGTTTTTCATTTTCAAGTGTTTTTAAATCAATCTTTTTCATTGTATATTACCATGAACTTTTTTAAACATTAAGGTTAAAAAAATCATGAAAGTGTATGCTTAGCTTTTTAAAAGTTTGAAATCTTTAGACAACTAGGGTACAAATTGTTAAAACAAAAAGTTATTTGATTTTCTTAAATTAATTAAGAAATTATTTCATCGTATGATATTTGGGTATATTATGTTTTCAAGGTTTACATAGGATTAAGTTTCAGATAGAATATAGGATAAAATAGAAGCTAGTAAATTAAATATTTAACTTTAAAATTGAAGGTTCTGGATAGAAAAACATATTTAATATATTTTTTAATGGTAAGCATCTCCTCCATATTTCTTCAAACAGATATAAACAAACTAAGGAAAAGACAACTTCCATCTAAGACCATAATTTCTGTCTCCATCCAATATAGTATAACAGTTGTTAAGGCTTTTATGTTTTATTGAAATTATAGGTATTACATTACTATGCTCTCTTTATCTCTTATAAAGATTAAAACATTAAATAATATTCTAAAGTCAGCTTTTGATTTGCTTTCTCAGGCTCAGTCCTCTTTGTCAGATAGAGGTAATCATAATTATGAATTTGTTGTATATACTGAATTTTTAATGATTCAGGTGAAAGTGACTGTAATGTATCTTTTCTACATATTTCTAGGCATTAGGAGCCTTATTTAGCAGACAATTTTTATATCTATTTTTTAAAAATGTCAGGTTGGTAGCCTGAAATTAACCATGGTGGAGTGTTTACACCATACAAATCAGCAAACTGTACAAATCCGGGCTTTTTGTTCCCCCTCTGGAGAGAGCTTGTTATTAGTATACCAATGGGTGTTTCTTACCTGAGACTACAATTGGCATCTGGTTAGAAAGATGGGAAGATGTTTAGCATCTCTGGTCCCTGCCCACTGAATACCAATAGCAAACTCTAGTCGCTGAATAAGTAAAAATGTCCCCACAGGTTTCCAAATGTTCCCTAGGATATATCACCCCTTAAAAATGTCACCAACTCCTGAAGGATAACTAAGCCATGTGTGACAGTGCAGTAGTGAAAATTCTCAGTTTAGGTCAGAACTTAGACACGGAGATACTGTTATGTTTGGAAAGTTAGGCTTAGAAAAATAAATTGGAACAAATTGATTGAGGGATTTAAATTTTAGTCTATGTTTAACTTCTTGTTTACACGGAGGTCTTTCTATTGATATGACCAGAATGTTGAGAGACAAAAAGACAGGAAACCAACTAGGAAACTATAAGGTATATCTATTGTTTTGCTAGCCAATAACATTTGTTTTTCTCCTGATAACATTACACTTCAAGCGCCCTCTAGATTCTAAAGTTGTACTGCCCAATATGGTAGTCGCTAGCCACATATGGCATTGAGCAGTTGAAACAAGGATAGTGCAATTAAGGAACTGAAGTTTTAATTAAATTGTATGCTGAAAGTGTAAAATATGAACCAAATTTTAAAGACTTATTCCAAATTTAAAGAAAATGAAAAATATCTGCTTCATTAATAATTATTTATCTAGAGATATTGAAATAATATTTTAGATATATTGGGTTACATAAAGTATAATATAACTATAATATAATTTATATTATAATTAATATGTTAACTTTATTCCTTATTTTTTAATGTGTCTACTCAAACATTTAAAATTACATATGAAACTGAGATTAAATTTCTATTAGAAAGTGCTGCTCTAGAAAGAACATCTCTTTTTTCATTCTGACCCCATGCAGTTTGGGTGTTCTTGATTCCATTCCAGCTCTGGAGGTAGGCAGTGATTCAGGCCTGGCCAATCAAAGGACTGTCTCTTTTCAGTGAAGGTTACGTGACTGAATTTCAACCAAAGCTTGCTTAAAGCAGATTGGTAGTCTTTAAGTGGATATTATATTATACAGCCTAAAACATTAGAGTGAGACAGACACTGACTGAAATTCAATCTCAGCTACTAATTAGTTCTATGATGTGTCAGTGACTTAGGATCTTTGACCCATAGAGTCCTTTTCTGAAAAATCGGGACACAAAATATTTGTCTTATTTGATTGTCATGAGGATTAAGTCAGATACAGTATACAAAGCATTTAGTGGTGTTCTTGCCACAATGTTCAACATATAGTGGAGTGTAACATCATTGTGATAGTAGCGACTATTTATTTTAGGCAGGAACTGCATACGAAATTCTGAGAAGATTTAAAAGGCCCTAAGTCTTAAACCTAAGGCATTCTTCTCTGAAATATAATATGAAAGTGTCTTAATAACAATCAAAGGAGCATCATTTTAAACAGCATTTTAATAGGGTTTTTTTCTAAATTAATAAAATAAAATAGCTGAATTTTTCAGTGTTTTTGAAATTATTTTTCTCTTCTCTATGTAAAAGTTAATTCAGTGATTTTAACAAAAATCTAAACATAAAGGGATAAGCCTCTTAAAATGTAATAATTTGTTGTTAAATTTTTCTGTACTTGTCATATAATTGTGTGCATTCTTTGATACTTATTAAGAAATCTGGAAAGCATAAATGATATTGGCTTATTGATGTCATCTCGTCATTAACTGATTGTGTTAATAAAAAGAAGTTTTATTAGCATGTGATATTGAATTTGTTTTGAAATTTAGTATGTCCTAATGATATGCTAAGTTCAAACCCTCAATAACCCGGTTCTCATCATTTCCAAGTGAGTCTTCTTAATTTTCTATGTGACCTTCAATTGAGTTTTTATTTAAATTTGGCAAGTAAATGCTAGTGTATTATGAGTAAAATTAGGAATTACGATACATATTTTAAGCTAAAAACTAGAAATATATTGATAACAATTAATTTACATGCTGGTGTTACTGAAAATAGCTTTATATAACCAACCACTTACCCAATTTAGGCAACCAAAGCAAAAATGGACAAACAGAAGCTAAAAAAGCTTCTATACAGCAAAGGAAACAATCAACAAAGTGAAGAGAAAACCCATAGAATGGGAGAAAGTATTTGCGAACTACACATCTGACAAGGGATTAATAACTAGAATTTATAAGGAGCTCAAAGAACTGAATAGGAAAAAAATAAAAAATGGGCAAAAGATCTGAACAGACTTTTCTCAAAAGAAGAAATACAAATGGCCAACGGGTATATGAAAACATGCTGAACACCACTAGTCACCAGAGGAATGCAAATCAAAACAATGCGATATCATCTCATCCCAGTTAAAATGGCTTTTATACAAAAGACAGGCAATTACAACGAATACTAGTGAGGATGTGGAGAAAGGGAAGCCCTTGTATACTGCTGGTAGGAATGTAAATTAGTGCAACTACTATAGAGAACAGTACGGAGGTTCCTCAAAAAACTAAAACTAGAACTATCATATGACCCAGCATTCTCACTGCTAGGTATATATCCAAAGAAAGAAAATCAGTCTATTGAAAAGATATTTGCACTCCTATGTTTATTACAGTACTATTCACAATAGCCAAGATTTTGAATCAACCTAAGTGTCCATCAATGGATGAGTGGATAAAGAAAATGTGATACATACACACAATAGAATATTCAGCCATAAAAAAAAATGAAATCCTGTCATCTGCAACACCATGGATAAAACTGGAAAACATTATGTGAAGTGAAATAAGCCAAGCACATAAAGACAAATTTTGCATGTTCTCACTCGTATGTGGGAGCTAAAAATTAAAACACTTGATCTCAAGAGACAGAGAGTAGAATGATGGTTACCAGGGGCTGAGGAGGGTAGCAGGGCGGAGGGATAAAGTGGGGATGGTTAATGCGTACAAAAATATAGTTACATAGAATGAACAATATCTGATAGCACAACACAGTGATTATAGTCATCAATAAATTATGATATACTTTAAAATAACTAAGAGAATGGAATTGCAACGTTTCTAACACAAAGAAATGATAAATGCTTGATGGATAACCTATTTATCCTGATTTGATTATTACACATTGTATGCCTGTATCAAAACATCACACATACCCCATAAATGTATCCTATTATGCACCAATAATATTAAAAATAAAAAAAATTTAAAACATGAAAAAATGACCCATAAATTCATGGCTCAGTCACTATGAGCAACTATTTCTGACTAGCTTTGAGTCAAGTAAAAACATTTACCATTTTAGTCAGGTGCCTTCTAATATATGTAAACTTTTACAAAATATCGTATTTTACTTTTGATAAATTATAATTTATTTTAGATGGTCCAAGTTTCAATTAAATCTCCCTCAGTGATCTTGAAATATTTTGATAATTTCAATTTTAAAAGTTTATTAACATCTAGATTTTAAAATCTATGGTTTAAATTGTAAAGGTAACCTAGAAAAATATTTAAAGACTATGGTTTAGATTTTACTCTGTCCTCTGATCTACTTATGATACTGAAAAGGTTTTGCAAGATATTTGATCTTCTCTGTCTTCTACCTTGATAAAGTTCAAAAGAACTGATCACTGGGAAAGCATTATTTTAGTAAATAAAAAATTGAAATTTTTTTATTTATTGAAAGTTATCTGGAATAAGGTAACCTTTCTTATTATGATGGAAATTTCTCAGGGGGCCCAATATGATTTTGAAAAAATGAGTCCCCTATAATGCACTGGTTATATTCAACTCAGACACAAGTCATTGAACAAGTAGAGATAGTTCAGTGCTCTGACACCAACAAAAATATTACCTAGGAGAAGAAAGAAAGATAGGTTTTTTTTAAATTGTGTAACAGTGGAAGGATACTTGCATAATTACAGGGCAACAGTGACAGCTGCTACAATGTCCCCTATCATTCACCACAGGTGGTAATCTACCTATGTACTTCCTATTCATTTGAATGGAAAACAGTTGGGGGTGCCCCTTCTGAATACTATATAAACGCAGACATTTTAAGCAACTATCAGTGAAGATTTCTCGTTTTAATATTCTGTAAAATTATGGATTTTTTTATACTGAACTTTCCTACCTAATAGAGCTTGTAAGTGCTATGCTTAAGTATTAATACTTGCCTCCTTGCTTTTCCTCTGAAATTATTACCTCATTATTTGCATATTCCAAGTCACATGTGAAGGATAATGCAGCAAAATCTCCTTGGTTGTTGAGCTATGGGCCTAATGAAAACATTGGATAAAATCTTATATTTTCACTAACATTTCTAAATGTACTAAAGAGAGTGGCATGAAAAAACTAGATATCAAATATACTTCGAGTTCAGTTGTATTTTGTAAAATTGACTTTGGTAGTCATCTTACTTACAAATATTTTCAAAATGCTTTTAGTATGCATTTATTTATCATAGAAACTCCTGGCTTTCTGATCTCAACCTGAGAAGAGACCTCTGGACTATGAAACAAACAAAATGGCTCCTGCATTATTAAAGCTGTTGGTTTAGAACTTCAAGGTTTAAGCCATACATTATCTTCAAGAAAAGTCTTTAGCTTTTGATCGAAAGCTCTTTTCTCTTACTTAACACACAATTCGTCTTTTTTTTTTTTGCTTTTATTATTATTTTTAATTGACATAAAATAATTGTACATATTTATAGGGTACAATGTGATATTTTGATACATATATACAATAAGTAATGATTGAATCAGGGTAATTAGCATATCTATCATCTCAAAAACTATCTTTTCTTTGTGTTGGGAACATTCAAAATCTGCTCTTTTAGCTATGGAAGTTATATTAATAAATTGTTGTTAATTACAGTGTCACTAGCACACAATTCTTAAATACATAAATTAAGAGCTTTTTTCCTAATATAGAGTTAATAGAAAAATCGAAAGAGAGAAGACTAGATAGGAGAAAACAGGTTTATTTTTATAGCATACCAACTCAACTTACATTTCTACTACTTTCTGTAGACTACCCAAGTTTTCAGCATGGGAATTAATCACCCCATCTTCTGATCTCCCAGAATACTTTATAAAAATAAATTTACATTATGATAAGCGTTGATATTAGAAATAGTTAATAATTGGCATGATGCTGGCCAAATCCAGGAGCAAAGGCTTAGAGCCCCTCCCCTACGCTGGTCACTAACTCCTTAGTTGCTGGATTCTGGGGAATTTGATGGCATCCCAGCACACTGGCTGCTAAGATGACTGGGAAGTGCTCAGAGTTAAAAGGCGGTAGTTATTTGCCAAGCAGTATGAATATTTCAGGGCAAGGCCTATTTCTTATTCATCTTAATATCTCCAACTGACAGAGGACCGGGCAAGTTGTTGGTAACTCAATAAGTAGGCTTTGAGTTTAATGTGCTTTTTAATAAGAAAATTTCATAAAATTTTAGATTCATATCAGTGTATATTTTACTTAAAATTCTGATCCTATAATTTTTCTAAAGTAGGATAAAAGAAATGATTCCAACATAGAGAGGTAGAGAGAAGAGGATATTACAGCCAGAGGACTCAGCTTGGATAAGTGAACTTTGGATTACAAATTCAGTTTGCTAGGCATCTGTTCTTGCAGTTTAACAGAGATGCCAAAGAGATGGAAATGAGCAGATGAAAGTAAAATTAGTTATTATTAGAGGTGTGATATTCTGTTATGAATTAAATAGAACAAGCACATTTTGGAATGTTTTGGGTTTTATTCTTTGCTCTTTGTATAATGTTCGTGTTTTCTTTTAGTCAAAATACAGTTTTCTTTTTATTTACCTCTTGTCTCCTGGCCTGTTAGTGTCCTAGTTAGTGGAAAAGATACATGACAGTTTGAGGAAGAAACTAAGAGTTTCAGTTTTGGTATTACTATATAATACCAAAAGCTGTCTGCCTATTTTTATCCATATTTTATAATCAGCAGATAATAATCTCCAAATAAAGTCATAGGTCACTTAAGGACGGGGATGCATTCTGTGAAATGTGTTATTAGGTGATTTGTGAACATCATAGAATGTATTTACACAAACCTAAATGGTATAGCCTGCTACACAACTAGGCTATATTGTATAGCCTGTTGCTCCCAGTGTACAAATCTGCATATATTACTGTACTGAATACTGTAGGCAATTGTGAAACAATGGTAAGTATGTGTGTATCTAAACATAGAAAAGGTACAGTAAAAATACAATATTATAGTCTTATGGGATCACTGTCATATATGTCATCTGTCATTGACCAAAATGTCATTATGTGACATATGACTATAATAACAGGCCACATGTAATATCATGCAACAAGGGATTATTTTGCATAATTTTTCCAAAAGCTGAATTATACCATGAGGTATGTCTTAGATACTTAGAGTTGAGGGTGAGATGAATATACTGAACATTTATATTTAATTGTAATCATGGTAGCTAAGGTTCTTTTCACTATCTATTACATTAGCTAATGAAATTGGTGAGCATAACTTGAACAAAACATAAGATTCACTCCAATACATTAAGTAGGGCTCATTAATGTGGACTTCTACTTAAAGAAAGGGCGAACAAAGTTTATTTCTGCTCCCAGCCCAACTGCTTTCTCCACCATGTAAATGGTTATTTCTAAGTTTCAAATTACAGTGAACACACAGTTTGGCATTTTATTGTTTTCATTTGTAATCTAATTCAGACATGATTGCCCATTAGGAAATTATGAGATCTTCCTTCCTTCCCTCCCTCCCTCCCCGTCTCCTTCCTCCCTGCCCTTTGTTCTTTTGTTCTTTAATTCTTTCTTTCTATACTTTTATCTAGGCCTCACTGACATACAGTGATTCACACATATTTAATGGGGACAATTTGATATTTGGACATATATAGTAAACATATCCATAGTCCCCCAAAATTTCCTTGTGTCCCTTCATAATCCCTTCCTCACACCCCTTGCCAACCCCCATCTTTGAGCAACTACTGATCTACTATGAAAGTGTCCTCATTTTGATAATTTAGTATTATAGATTCTTATTTTTATAAAGAAAGTTGAATGCCTAGCTTAATTTACATACATTTAGTGTGTAGATAGATTGACTTTATACAGTAAAGAGAACAGCATAAATATAATTCAATAAAATGCATGTAAGCTAAAAAAGAAGGTCAAAATGAAATAAAATAAATATGCTCTTTCATTATGGTAGTTGCCATTCTATTACTACAGAAAACTAATGTTTTATATTTAATGTCTTTAAGTAACTACTCATAAATATAGATTCTGGCATGTTGTATTTTCCCAAGTTCAAGGATTAACTTTCCCAAGTTTATAGGCTATTAATAAAACCAGAATTCCAGTTATACATTAAGACTGCAGACCTCAACCTCCAGGCCATGGACTAGGTCACACACTCCTTATGAGAATCTAATGCCTGATGATCTGAGGTGGAGCTGAGGCAGTGATGCTAGCACTGGGGAGTGGCTGCAAATACAGATTATCATGAGCAGAAAGGTTTGAGTGCACAGAAGCCATAATAAATCAATTGCTTACAGACTTATATCAAAACCCTATCAATGAGTGGCAAGTAACAATGTAATAATAATAGAAAATAAGAGCACAATAAATGTAATGTCCTTGAATCATCCCCAAACCATCCCCCTTCCCTGGTCCCTGGAAAAATTGTCTTCCATGAAACCGGTTTCTACTGCCAAAAAGGTTGTGGACTGCTGCATTAAGACACTTATTTGTAGGTTAGGGAATAATGGATAGAAAACCTAAAGGAAATAGTGATCTTCTAAAATCTGGGTCTAGAATTTGTTGTTATTATATTAAATATTAAGAAATTCCCATAGGTGGTTTAGAGTACCCTTTAGTTTTTAACATTATTTTCTTTTTTTCCTACTTTTCCTTACTTTGTGATTTGAGTCAAAGGTGAAAAAAAGTACTTTATAGTGTGTATTTTAGCAATCGCATTACCCACTGCATGCTTTCCAGTGAGGAGGCACGGAGTTGACTCTGTCCTAGTTACAGGAGTGTGGGAATCACGATTCATGTTTGTCTCTGTGCATGTGCTTGTGCAGATATAGAATTAGAATAAGAACAGAATTTCATTGCTAGACATCTTCTGTTTCTATATCTGTAAAATGCAAATAATGGCTGCAAAGTTGTGTTAAAGAAAAGAGTATATTTGTAAAAAGAATCTGGCACATAATTTGTAGCACCTAGAATGTTAGCTGTTATTGCTAGTTAAATACCTTAATATTTTAGTAGTATTTGAATCAAAATGTACACATACTTTCCACCCCCAACCTACTTGCCCTTTAGAAAATGGCTTTTGATTTTTTGAACTCTGGAAAGTATAGCTGTATCTGGTCAAGAAAATCTCTTGGATTGTCAAGCTATTGAGTTAGCTGCCAGGAAACCGCCATGAGAGGGTCACCTCTGATTAGAACTGACATCTAAGACTTTTTAAAATGAGATCCTTCCCAGCCTGCACATGTACTCCATGTTATTGTTTATAGAATTGCAAACCCTGTTACTTAAAATAGCACAGACACTACATTTACTTTCTGCTGACAATTAATACAATCAAGAATAATTAAAAGTTCAGGCACTACTAATCTCCTCATAAAGCATACTGGAAGCTGATACAGCTACAAGGATTGAAAATGATGGATGCTAGTTTCACAAGGTCTGGGGGCTGATGCCCCATCCTCAGATTATTTGTTTCTCTTTCATGAGGAGATAAGCAGAGAAATTGAGAGTTCCATTATAGGAAAGTGCATGATATAATATTTAATAAAAGAATGGCTCTGGTGGAGGCTGGGAAGAAAGACTCCTGGTCCTTCACTATAGTAATTTCTGAAGCACTGCTTTAAGAGGAAATCTTTATGCATAAGCAGATAACAACATATGTGCTCTGACTTCCTTTTCTTATTCTTCTTCTTTTTTTTAAAGACAGGGTTTTGCTCTGTTGCCTAGGCTGGAGTGCAGTGGTTCAATCACAGCTCACTGCCACGTCAAACTCCTATGCTCATGTGATCCTCCTTCCTCAGCCTCCCAAGTAGTTGGGACTACAGGCACACGCCGCGACACCTGCCTAACTTATTTTTTATTTATTGTAGAAACAAGGGTCTCCCTGTGTTGCCCAGGCTGATCTCAAACTCCTGGCCTCAAGTGATCCTTCTACTTTGGCCCCCAAAGTGGTGGGATTACGAGTGTTAGACACTTTGCGCTGCCTGGTGTGCCTTCTTGAGACCTGGGTTGCCGCCAAACCTTTCTCCAAGCACTTGTTACAAAATATGATTTTATATTTAGAATTTCACTTCATAGAGATGTAGACTTAAAAATGATCATATTTTAAGATCTTTTAATAATATTACATTTAGGTCTCATTTCCTGAATATTTTAGGGAGTGTGTTCTATGTGGAAATGCACTGAGCTATCAGAATAGCAAAGCAAAGGAAGTCTCTATTCTAGACTATTTTAGTTCAAATATTACATATTTCTTATTTTCACTTGAGAATGTTTTCTTGACATTTCAGGCAGAATTTCAAGATGAATAGAGAAAACAAACACAACCTCAAGATTCTCTAAACAAGGATTTCTTCTAGTAGGAATGTAAAATATTTTCAAATTCCTTTTATCTGTTTTATGAATTTAAACTTTCTAGCTAGGTCGGGATATTCTTTTAAATTTTATTTCCCTTTGAAATTTTATATTAACTTTTAGTTATAATATTCACTATTGTGTTGGCTTTGTTGAGATTATCTTAATAATTTAATATTGGATGCTAGTAGAATCTCTGGTACAAAAGTCAAGACATTTGACCTAAGGCTCAGAATAAAGGTTTCCTGGTTGTAAGTATTGACGTAATGCTCTACAAGGGTTTCACGTACATCGTGTTATCGAGATGTTCAGTGGCCAGCACAGACAGAGTGGCATATTCTCAGGATGATAACAATGTTCTGTTTATGCTCTCTTAATTGACAACGAGTTAAAATTAAATTTCACACATCTATTGGTAAAAGTGCCTTTAATTAAAGTTTTGCTTTGGAAGAAAAAATATATTATGAAGATGGTAAGTGAAGGGACTGATTATAGCTTCTTAAAAAATAGACATCTCATAAAAGTAATTTGGATCCTGTGTACTTGTGCTGGTGCATCCTGAGCTCATTCCAAAGTGAAAATGAAGAAACAAGCGCTTGTTGGGATACAGGGTTTTTGGTCACGGACTTAAGAACTCTAAAGACATATGTTACTTCTACACTAGAGAAATAAAAACTGTATGCACTAAACTGAAATTGGATTTTCTCTAATTAAAATGCTAATAAGCTTTAATAACTTAGAGTATCTTAAGAAACACTCAAAAGAGCTCATAATTAAAATAGTGATTATTTTTAAAAATTCTGATAAATATTAAAATATCCAAAATTGTTTTTAGTTTAAATTCTTAAACTTGGGCACTATTTCCTTTACTGTTATTTCCTTTCACTACCTCCAATCCTTTTTATTTTTGAGATGCATGTGTATAAGACTTGTTGGCCCCTTACTATGCAGATACTAGGCTAAACTGAAATAATGTGTATTCTCACTTAATATTCACAGTATTCCTGTGAGAAAATAGACAGCTTCTCTTCTCCTTTTATTGGAGGAAGAATTTTAAGCATGACATTATGATTTACTTCCACAAACGAAGAACAAAAAATTACAATTGCTGCATCTAAATGTATTGTTTACCTATCACCCATCTGACACTATATTTGGCATCAGATAAAGGGCGTACTGTGGTTGGTTGTAGTGAGTGCAGAGCTCACCCATATTCCCAGCTTCCCTGCAGCCAGGGGTGACCAGATAAATGTGTTCTGGACGAGGGAATATGATAGTATTGACGCTGATGGTGTGTCACTTCTGGGCTAAGGCTTTTAAAAGTGGATGTGTCCATTCCATGTTATTTTCCTCTTTTGCTGACATCTATCTATCTATCAATCTATTTATGTATCTATCTATGTATCTGTCTATGTATCTATAGCTAGATAGATATGCAGTAACAGTGCACAATATGCTTTCATGTATTCAGGAGCTATCATATAAACAGTAGAACATCTCAGACTAAGAGTCCTTTTCATAGAATCCACTGTAAATTTTAGTTTATTTTTAAGTAAGAAACTTTGATCCGTATAGCCACAAAACATAAGTAAAATAAGTAACCTTGAATAGAAATTGATGAAATAGAAATAATAAAGCACGTTGGTTTTACTGATGTTAAGGTTTTTGTCTGTCTTGATGAATGGGGAGGAATATCTTCCTCAGGATTGTTTGCCTTCTAAAGCATCTGGGGGTTTGGAATTTACCAGGGAGAGAGGTTCTGAAACACAAGAAGGATATGGGTTGGAATGGTCAAGTAAGGAAAAAAGAGAATTAAAAAGTAAAATAAGTGAAGGGAACATGTCCTAATTAAAACCACTTTTCTATCTTTTAGAAGGTCCAAAATGCACATAGATGAAAGCGGAGCTGCTTGTTTTATTAGTTGCCTAACCAATCAATACCATCCTGGAAGAAACAACTGTATAAACACAAAGCCTCCAGCAAACGCTTTGTAGAGCCACCTGCACTCTGATCTAAAATGAACCGGAGTGACATTTCAAACATTCTCATGAGAAGTTTTCTACTTTCTCAGGATACAACATTCCACATTGCCCGTAAGATTATTGGAATATGTTCAGTAGCATTTTCTAATTCTAGTATATGCAGTACAATGTTTTCAATTCATAGAAAATAGGTTCACCCTTGATTTTGAACATATAAAGCTCTGATACAATGCTATTACGATTTAACAAACACTATTTAAAGAGATATAATCTGTTCCTGATAATTACTATTGCACATGTTTCTGATCCATATTATTTCTTTATTTGCTTTTTTCCAAGTCAGAGGCCAAAAAAGTTATATTTTGTTATAAAGTTGATCATTTGTCAAACTTGTAAATAGAGCTTTCCTTTGTAATAAAACAAAGGTATTATTTATTTGTTACTGCAAAATAACTTAGTCTGATTTAAATTTTACTTAGCATTGATTTATAAGTAGTTTTTAAAATAAAAATAGATAACAATGAACACTTTATGCCAAGTATTATTGTAAGGTTTTATTCATTGACTTAGTTAATGTTTACCACAACAATGTGAGGTAAGTATTGCCATAATTTCATGAGAAAACTAAAAATCAGATAAATTAAGCAACTTTCCCTAAACTACCCATAGGTGTCTGAGCACGAACTTGAATCCAATATGATCCACAGCTTAAGTTCAAAGGGAAATTTATTCCCCTTCATTGCTATTCTCAGTAGGTACACACTAACAATTGAGTTGATTACCAATTTATGGAGTTTTGGCCTTTTTTGTATAAGATAAATTATGTAGTGACATCTGTCTGTAGTAATAAAAACATTCCATGGCCATTAATTAAAATAAAATCTACATGTGAATTGTATGGTGATAATTGCATAAATTTAAGGTTTTTCATCTCCATGGATAGACTTTCATATAAGGTCTCTAAGATTTTGTCAAATATGAAATAAAATAAAATAACATAACTCAGTTTAACAATGCAGTTTAGTTGTAATTTTAACGTTATTGATTATAGTTTTACTTATATATTAGGGAAATGGTTGTACATTACAGAAGATAGTAGTTATTTATTTGTACTTACTAGATGCCAGATATTAATTCATTGATTATTAATCCATTAATAATAAATTAAATAATTTTTTGACATTAATCCATTTATAGGTATAGGGGACATAGTGCTAAACATAATAGATACAGACCTCTCTTTCATGTAGTTTACACTCTAACAGAGAACACATTCATGACAACCAATTGTAGAAATGATTTAATTATAGTTGAGGCTTTTTTTTTTTTTTTTTTTTTTTGAGACACGGTCTCACTCTCATTGCCTGGGCAGTGGTGTCACCATAGCTCTCTGCAACCTCAAACTCCTGGGCTCAAGTGATTCTCCTGCCTCAGCTTCCTGAGTAGCTGCAACTACTGGCACGCACCACCACATCCAGATATTTTTTTTTATTTTTTGTAGAGACAGGGTCTCACTGTGTTGCTCAGACTGGTTTCAAATTCCTGGCCTCAAGCAATCCTCCTACTTCAACCTCCCAAAGTGCCCAGACTTAATTATAATTTTGATAAATGTCAGCAAGTGGAAGTACAGAATTCTTAGAGAGCTTTGAATCCTACACCTGCCCTAGGGTGGAAGTGGGGTCAAAAAACTTATTTTAGGAATAAGCTAAAATACAGAAGCAAGAGAAAAGAATAAAGGAAAACAGAAAAAAGTTTTACCCTATTTTATTCTATCCTATTTAATTCTCTTCACAAACATATATATTTATTGTTAACATCAAGGACCAGGTTTTGTGCAAGGGACATGAAGCTTATAAAATTTGGGGAAGGAGGCTCTTTAAGAAAAAGAGTGAAAAAATATCTTACTTTTATAAAGTCTTAGAGAAACGGAGGAACTTATGCACATGTTGCAAGGCTTAAGTTTTGTTATCTTTATGGCAAGTTTGTATCAGGTGATCCTACTCATTTTGCAGATGAGGAAAGTTAAGACAGTAAATGATGATAGCAGTATTCAAATACAGGTCTTTCTGATTCCAAAATCGATGTTTCTAAAAACTCTATTATACTTTGTCAAGACAGTTCAGTAGTGAAATCAAAGAAATTATACGAGAAGCTTAGGCCAATCAGCATTCATATTTTATTCATTTCTATGTTTACCTCAACACAACTCAAAAAATTGAAATATGTGTGTTAAATTCAATGACTTTCTATAAATATGGCATAAAATATAGTTCACATGAGTTAATGAGCATTTTTTTAATGTTTCTTGGCCATCTATCTTCTTTTGAAAAGTTTCTGTTCATGTCCTTTGCCCACTTTTTAATGACATTCTTTGGATTTTCCTGAGTACTATGTAGAGTCTAGAAATCAGCCCTTTATCGGATGTATAGCATGCAAATATTTTATCCCATTCTGTAGGTTGTCTATTAGCTCTAGTGATAGTTTCTTTGGCTGTGCAGAAGCTTTTTAATTTGATCAGGTCCCATTTATTTATTTTTGTTGATGCTGTGATTGCTTTGGGGGTCTTCTTCATAAATTCTTTGCCTAGGCTGATGTCTATAAGAGTTTTTCCAACATTTTCTTCCAGAATTCTTATGGCTTCCTGCCTTAGGTTTAAGTGTGTTATCCATTGTGAGTTGATTTTTGTGAGAGGTGAGAGGTGAGAGGTGCAGATCCTGTTTCAGTCTTCTACATGTGGCTATCCAATTTTCCCAGCACCATTTATCGAATAGGGATTCTTTTCCCTAGTCTGTATTATTGTCTGCTCTGTCAAAGATCAGACGGCAATATGAGGATGGTTTTATCTGGGTTTTCAGTCCTGTTCTATTGGTCTATGTCTCTGTTATTGTGCCAGTACCATGTGTTTGGTTACTATGGCCTTGTAGTATAGCTTGAAGTCTGGTAAATTGATGTCTCCCAATTTGTTCTTTTTGTTTAAGGTTGCTTTATCTATAGAGGTCTTCTCTGATTCTGTATGAAGCATAGAATTATTTTTTTGTAGATCTACAAAGAATGCTGTTGGTATTTTAATAGGGATTGCATTGCATCTGTAGATCACTTTGGGTAGTATAGACATTTTAACAATGTTGATTCTGCTGATCTCTAATCATCAGGGAAATGCAAATCGAAACCGCAATGAGATATCACCTAACTCTAGAGAGAATGGCTTTTATCAAAAAGCCCCAAGACAACAAATGTGGTATGGATGCAGAGAGTTAGGAACACTCATACACTGCTGATGGAACTGCAAACTAATACAACCTCTATGTAAAGTAGTATGAAGATACCTCAAGGAACTAAAAGTAGAACTGCCATTTGATCTAGTGATCCAACTACTGGGTATTTACCCAAAGGAAAAAAAAGACATTTTATAAAAAAAGGACATCTGCACTCGAATGTTTATAGCAGCACAATTCACAATTGCAAAGATGTGGAAACAACCCAACTGTCCATCAATACATGAGTGGATTAAAAAAGTGTGATATATGTATACCACGGAGTACTACTCAGCCATAAAAAATGATGAACTACCTATTGTATTATCCTTGATGGAGCTGGAGCCCATTATTTGAAGTGAAATATCAGAAGAATGGAAAAACAAACACTACATGTACTCACCGTTAAGTTGGTACTAATTGATCAACACAAATGTGCACATATGGGAAGTAACATTCATAGCGTGTCGGGCAGGTAGGAGGGGACAGGAAGTGATGGGTAAATTGACACCTAGCAGATGCAGTGCATGCTGTCTGGGGTATGGGCACACTTGTTGGGCAGTGCAAAGACAATTTATGTAAACAAAGCTTTTGTACCCCTGTAATACTCTGAAAAAAAAAAGTGTTAATGAGAAGCAGAAAAATTGGGCTTAAGGTGAGGGATGCATGTGGGAAGGGATTGGGAATTCCAGGAGGCTCTGGGGAGAGGAATCCTGGCAGATGAACATGGCCTAGGGCAGCACAGGTCCTCTGAATTCATAGAAACCAAGAAGCTCCTTTCTGCACCCTTAACAACTTTTTGGGACTGTAGATCTAGGAAAAATAGCTAGAAAATTCCCGAATTCATCTTTTTTGGTGGAAGCCGATGATGAACAAAAATAAGACAGATCATGGGCCATGCGTTACTGTACTTCATTATCAACCCATCCTAAAAAAACTAAATATTAATAGTTCCACAGTTTTATATGTGCATGGTTAATAATATATCCCATCAGCAAAAGGGGATTTCAGGCAATTCCCTTAGACGTCAATACAGTGTACTTTTCATTTCTTCCATCTAGTCTCCAATTCTCCTCACCCTGTTCACCCATGGCTGAAATTCCTTTAACTGGTGGCAAAATTTTTCAGTCCACTAACTGAGAGATAAGGGTCAAAATATAAATGGTAGAATGCCAGCTCATGAAACTTTTTAGCTGAAACTTATTTACCCTAATTAGGAATAGTCAATCCTTTCTGGATTTAATTGACTCAGAAGAATGTTTCAAGAAAAAGGAATTAATTAGGCTGTCCCTGAAGTTTGAGGCAAGAGAGGGATTCAGAAAGATAAATGTGATGTAAACAAATCTTGCACTTCCATGATTCACATTTTACCTGGGTTTTCATGTTAACTTACACATGTGTGAACACAAGCAAGCTGTATATAGAGATATTTTTGGCAAGCACGACAATAGATGTGCATTGTTACGTTGAAATGTTTTCAGTCTCATGAATGTAGCAGGGCTGCTTCAGATTACTTATGGAGTTCCACGTCTTTTTAAAGCAGTCAACCATGTCTCCTTGCTTTTTTTTTTTTTTTTTTTTTTTTTTTTTTTTTTTTTTTTTTTTTTTTTTTTTTTTTTTTTTTTTTTTTTTTTTTTTTTTTTTTTTTTTTTTTTTTTTTTTTTTTTTTTTTTTTTTTTTTGAGACAGAGTCTCTGTCGCCTGGGCTAGAGTGCCATAGCTTCAGCCTAGCTCACAGCAACCTCAAACTCCTGGGCTCAAGCAATTTTCTGCCTCGGCCTCCCGAGTAGCTGGGATTACAGGCCTGCACCACCATGCTCAGCTAATTTTTTTCATATATTTTTAGTTGTCCAGCTAATTTCTTTCTATTTTTTAGTAGAGATAGGATCCCTCTCTTGCTCTGGCTGGTCTCAAACTCCTGAGCTCAAACGATTCTCCTGCCTCAGCCTCCCAGAGTGCTAGGATTATAGGTGTAAGCCACTGCGCACGGCCAACCATGTTTTGAGAAAAATTATTCCAGGAGGATATATTTGAAAAACAACAATCTTTGGATTCAGAATGACCAACAAACCCAATGCAGGATGAATAAAAATAAATCCACATTTAAACACATCCTGGTAAATTTATAGAACACCAAGGAAATAAAGAAAGATTATCAAAAAAATACCAGAGAGGAAAGATAAATCACCCACAAAAAATAGCAACCAGAATGAAGAATGATTTATCAACAGCAACTCTGGAAGTAAGAAGACAGAGAAATAATATCTTCCAAGATGAGAGAATATAGCTGTCAACCTAGATTTCCTGCAAAAATATATTTCAAGAATATGAACAAAATCAAGATATTTTCAGAAAAATAAAAATTCAGAGTTTACTACCAATAGACTCTCCTTAAAAATCCTAAAAAAGATTTTTAGGAAGAAGAGATTGAGTTTAGATGCAAAAAGTAATAGTGAGAAAAGATAACTAACATTGATAAAACAATAGTAATGGTTTTAATATATAGTGTGTATTTATCATATATAATTGAAACCCTGATTGTAACAAATTTTTCAGTCACACTTGGACTTCTAATTTATTCATTCTTGTATTTTCTCATTGCCCTCTCCTCCTTACTTCCACAGCTTAAGCATTATACATACTCACAAGTATATCTATATATACTCATATGTATATATGTATATATGCCTTTAGTGACTTTGCTTTTCATGGCAGAGCCAGCATATAGTGTAAATCTAACTCACTGCCTGCTTCATAACTGCATATCTGTAGCTGAACTGCCAGAGTAAAACAAACTACCATGCTGATTAATTTTGCTTTAAAAAATGACTACAAAACTTAAGTGAGACTTCAATACTGCCTGGCAATCACAGTTTATTTTCATATTCTATTCCCTCTACCACTGCATTATCTGAGTATTGTTTATTTTTCTCTGTCTTCAGACCTTCATCACCTGCAGTGTAGCCTCTTTCTCTGCTGCCAACATTGCTTCCTATTTCATTGTTAAAATCAAAGCAGTGATGGCCAAACTGCCTTCTCACTTATTATTATCCATGGACTATCTATGCTTCTATGTGAATCCACCCTCTTCTCTTGTGAGCTAGATCTCATCCCCTCTTGTACCTAAGGACATCTATCACTTTAAGTAAATTTTTTTCTCTCTCCTACATAATTAATTTTTTCCTTTCTAACTGTACTGTCCCAGTCACATAGAAACATGCCCTTTCCTCCACCAGAAGAAAAAAAAGATAATGAAACAAAACAACGAAAACAAATCTTGGCTCATTTCCTTATCAGCTGCCACTTCATTTCTTTTCTCCCATTCACACTCAGTCTCTCTAACGGCCGTCTATGTTTCTGTCTCCAGTTCTTGTGCACATT
>RJWJ010004021.1:0-54453 GCA_004363605.1 Indri indri
GGAGGCTGAGACAGTAGGATTGTTTGAGCCCGGGAGTTTGAGGTTGCTGTGAGCTAGGCTGACGCCACAGCACTCGCCCCAGGCAAGAGAGTGAGACTCTGTCTCAGAAAAAAAAAAAAAAAAGAAATGCTCAAAACCTAGCCAAATTGTCTTTCCTTTGATATAGGTTGTGTTCTTGTTGGCAGTGCTGGTGATAATAACTGTGACTGTTTTTTGAATGATTCCCTCATTATCTCATTGAAACCTTACCCCAAACCTATGACACAAACAGTTTTTCCTCTTTTTATAAATGATGAAAGGGAATCTCAGAGAGCTTGAAGTAACTCATATGGTTGTAGGGTTGAATACTTGAACTGATCTCTAAAGCCAGTGCTCCTCACCGTTGTTTTATATTGCCTCTTGTGGAGTTGCGATTCAGTGGGAGACACTCTCTGAGGCCTAGAACAGTGCCTAAGGCACTCAATAACTTTTTTAAAGTTTAGTTGTAGGTTTTTGTTCCGTCTCTCTCTCTCTCTGTCTCTTTTTTTTTTTTTTAGATGGGGTCTTACTCTGTCACCCAGGCTTGGGTGCAGTGGTGCAGTCATAGCTCACTGTAGCCTCAGACTCCTGGGCTCAAGGGATGCTCCTACCTCAGTTTCCCAAGTAGCTGGGACTAAGGGTGCAAACTGCTGCACTAGGCCTAGACATAGTTTTTGTTTAAATCATGCATCACTCTTATAAGCATACACAAAGGAAAATATAATCAAAATATATTAGTTAAAATATTCCTGAAGTTGGGTATGATCAGGCCACTGCATAAGACTGTCTCTAAAAATAAAATAAAGCGAAATCATAAAATAAAATATTCCTGAAACTTCTTCACATTTCAGAGACCAACTCTTTCTTTCACTTTTTTTTTAAGAGACAGGGTCTTACTGTGTTGCCCGGGCTGGACTTGAACTCCTGAGCTCAAGTGATCCCCCTGCCTTAGCCTCCAGAATAGCTGGGACTACAGGTGCATGCCATCACGTCAGGCCTGTATCACTTTTTGAGTTTCGTTTTGTCAAGAACCACCGGTAAAATTAATTTTTCAAAGTTTTTGTAGAAATAGGGTCCTGCTATGTTGCCCAAGCTGATCTTGAACTCCTGGCCTCAAGCAATCCTCCCACTTCAGCCTTTCAAAGTGCTTGGATTACAGGTGTGAGTCACTGTGCCAGGCCTAATTTTTGACTTCAAGTTGTCATTCCCATTTTTCTACGTAGTATCATCTCCTGCTCAATAACTGTTTATTGAATGAATGACTAAATCCAATACTTTAATATTATAAAGAATTTTACAACACAAAGCATTTGTATTTAACTTAATTTGCTTTCATATTCAAATTGTAGGACAACTGGAATAGGTACTAAGGAACTTTTTAAAGATTCCCTTCACCTGAATTTTAGATGCGAATTTTTTCTTAAGGTCTAGTCTGTGAGTTTCCGAAGAGCAGAAAGCCCTATCTTATTCATTTTTGGTCTAGCAGTGTCTGGCAAATAGTGGACACTTAATAAGTGCTTGGAAGATGACTGCACACTTACCAATTGTGAAAAAAGTAAAGATGATATTACCAACCAGGTTGTACAGGAGAGGTTGACTGCAGTATCGAGAAGATCTGGGCCTAAAAGCCAAAACACTGGATGATACATTAATTTATTACTTATTACAACAAATCCATGGTATAAATGCAACACTGACCCTTAAATTCTAATTCTGGCCCTGCATTCATCTTGGCTCTGGGCAGCTTCTCTTTAGAACCTTGGTTCCTTTACCAAGGTTGCAAATTAATGTCATAAATCAGTCCACAAGTAACAGTAAGACTATTAATATTCATAATTGGTAGACAAATAATATTTACCATTTTTATAATTCATGTTAATTTGATATTTTGGTGAAAAAATATTTTGCAGTAATTCTGACCTGGAATAAGGAAATATGCCTTATTGCACACAAACCTCCCATAATAAAAGCTGGTGAGTTTGAGTTAGGCTAATTACAGTGAGTGTTGTAGCTTTCTGTCCTTCCCCATCACTTAAGTGGATTCTCAGTTTCAGATTTTTTGGAATTAAATTTATTAACTGACTATTTCTGCCAAGATTGATTTCCAACATAGAATCTGCTATATCAAGTCATAATCTGGTCTAGCGTGCCTATGGCGCCCTCGGGCCTGCAGGCATTAGCTAATGCTAGACCGTTGGGACTGGTCTCTAGGGAATGCATAAACTGAGACACAGGTGCCCACGTTGTCTCCCATTTAATGTCCTTTTATACTAGAAGAAGTAGGCGTCAATTACAAATTAAACTCTATCTGCCCAAGTTCCAGCTATTCTCACTGTGTTGAGATTTTTGACTTTCCAAAGAGGTGAAGTGGGTGACTGCCATTGATAACAAAGGCAGGAACAATGGGGCAGGCTGCAGTTAAACACTTGACAGGAATCACAGAACATACCCAAACCATCTCCACAGGTAAGACACATGCATGCCGAGCTGCCAGTGTAAGAGCTTACCTTAGCAGAACATAGAACTGGAGAAGCAGAGCAGTAATCCCAAACAAGAACACTGTCACCCGGCTGCGTCAGACACAGTGAGTTACATTTCACATTACTTGTTTTCTGATAAAGTGGCTTCAAGAAACCAAATTCAGGTTCTAGTTCATAATAATGTTACATTGAACCACAGAGATAAAGTTATAAACATAACAAAGATGAATTGAGGTCCATCCCATTAGAATAAAATTATATCTAATAATACTTTAGTAAGAATATTAACAATAGCTACCACTTACTGAGTTCCTACTTATGCAGCAGACATTGTTCATACCAATCTCTAGGCAATCTTTTAGAACCTTGTTTCCTTTACCATGACTGTAAATTAATGCTGTAAATCAACCCACAAGTAATATTAAGAGTTATTAATATTTGTAATTGTTAGACAAATGTAGCAAACATTTTACATGCATTATGTCCTTTAATATGCACCAAATCCTATGAGGTAGAGACTGTGGTTCCCCATTTTATAAATGAGGAAACTGAGACTCAGGGTTTTTTGGTTTGTTTTTGTTTCTGTTTTTTTGAGGCAGGGCCTCACTCTTGTCACCTGGGCCTCTGTGCAGTGCTTTGATCCTAGCTCACTGTAACCTCCAACTCCTAGGCTCAGGCGATCCTCCTGACTCCACTTCTTAAGTATCTGGGACTATAGGTGCTCACCACCACACCCAGCTGATTTTTAAATTTTTCATAGAGATGTGGTCTCACCGTGTTGCTCAGGCTTGTCTTGTATTCCCATCCTCAAGATATCCTCCTGCCTCGGCCTCCCAAAGTTCTGGGATTACAGGCTTGAGCACGATGCCTGGCCTGAGACTCAGTTAAGTTTTAAGTGTCTTGTCCAAGGACAAACACCTAGTCGTAAGTGGTACGGCTAGAATTTGAACCCAGGTCTGAGGCCACACCCCTGGGTTCTGCTAGCTCTGTCTCCAGCCAGAAGATTCACATTGACTATAACTAATAAAGCAAGAGTTAACCTACTTACCACAGTGTGCACAACCAAATGAAGATTGCTGTTACTGCTCAAAACATTTTTGAAATTAAATTACATGTATATAGTTTCTGTGTCACATAAGAAAATCTTCCTCATTAACTAGTAGTTCTGTCTCTTTTCTTCACTATAAACTATATTATTCACCTTATTTATTTTATTGGGTTTATCACTGAACAACTTTAGAGCATTTGTAGAAATCAAATATACCCTCCAAAGACAAAGATTTCTCCCCAGTGAAGGTACTCAAATGAATATGCAATTTCAAGATATACCCCCAAGAGTATTTAAAGCAATGGCAGCATTGTTGGAACAAGAATATAGCTACGTGCTTAAAATTACTATTTTGAAAGGAATAGTGTCCTTTTAGAGATGTAAATTCTGAGAGGTGGTAAGGTCACATTTAATAGTCAACCAACACAGGTTTAATCATCTTGAGCATCCTAAAATGTGACAAAGAAAGCCAAACCGAATTACTATTCATGAAAAGTTAATGTTTTAAAAACTGGCTTAATATTTATAAACTGTTACATTAATGTTTATACCTCAATATTTTTAAAACTTAAAAGGATCATTTATTTTAAAATTAAAAGTAAATTTTGGTGAAATCTCAAAACTGCCTCAGAAAGAAATGAACTAACTCCTTATTATCACAGCTGGAGAGAGACACTTACAGCCTGAGCCGGTGAGTTCCTGGCAGCCAGCAGTGCAAGTGATAGGCCGTGTGGGCCAAACAGAAGTGAATCATGGTGACGCTGGTCCCAGAGCACCTGGAGTGAGGCAAGGAGGATCCAGGAAGGTCCCATTAGAGCTTCCAAACTCCTTCTGCATCCATTCATCACCTGCTGTGCGCCCCCCACACCGCGCGCCACACACACCCCCACACACACACCCCCAACAGGGATACAGAGGAAGTACTTTCCCTTGGGGAGGAACAGATCCTAGTTTTTTTTTGTTTTTTTTTTTTTTGAGGCAGAGTCTCACTCTCTTGCCTGGGGCGAGTGCCGTGGCGTCAGCCTAGCTCACAGCAACCTCAAACTCCTGGGCTCGAGCAATCCTACTGCCTCAGCCTCCCGAGTAGCTGGGACTACAGGCATGCACCACCATGCCCGGCTAATTTTTTTCTATATATATTTTTAGCTGTCCAATTAATTTCTTTCTGTTTTTGGTAGAGACGGGGTCTCGCTCTTGCTCAGGTCTCGAACTCCTGAGCTCAGAACGATCCGCCTGCCTCAGCCTCCCAGAGTGCTAGGATTACAGGCGTGAGCCAGCGCGCCCGGCCCCTAGTTCTTTTTTTTTGGAAGATTCTAGTTCTTTTAAACCTACCTTGGGCTACACTAGGAGCTCACCGTAACCTTAACTCTTCTGCGGCTTAGTCTGAGCTCAAGTTGGCTGTGTTCAGAGTGAGTTAATGGAACTGCGCTGGATATTTGAGACAGGTTATGAACATGAGAGGGAGGAAAGAGGTTCCTTTATGCTGAGAGATCAGCTTCCCCAGCCCCTTCCCTATACCTTGGGGATCACCTGGAAACTTGAGCTCATTCCCCAGGACAGAGCTCAAGCTCTTTGTTCCATCCTTCCCTGAACTCTGCTTCAGGAACACAGGCGGCTCCCTTCAGGACCCACACCTCATGATCTCAGCCTCACCATTCTTGCTTCTCACTCTCCCTGGGGACTGTCACCTGAAACCCGAGATAAAGCAGCTGGGACTGACACGGAGCGCCAGCTGAACCCAGCCCCTCCACCACAGTCCTCGAGAGCATGTTCAATGGCTTGCAGATACCCTGGTTTCTCTGTAGGGCCCAGAGTACTGTGGGGATGTTGCATTCATCACTGCCCATAATACCACAGGTGCTGGGCATGGTGGCTGATGCCTGTAATCCCGCACTTTGGGAGGCCGAGGCAGGAAGATCGCTTGAGGCCAGGAGTTTGAGACCAGCCTGAGCAACATTGCAAGACCCTGTCCTGAGCCGGGCGCGGTGGCTCACACCTGTAATCCTAGCACTCTGGGAGGCCGAGGTGGGCGGATCGTTCTGAGCTCAGGAGTTCGAGACCAGCCTGAGCAAGAGCGAGACCCCATCTCTACCAAAAATAGAAAGAAAATTAATTGGACAGCTAAAAAAATATATATAGAAAAAATCAGCTGGGCATGGTGGCGAATGCCTGTGGTCCCAGCTACTCGGGAGGCTGAGGCAGTGGGATTGCTCGAGCCCAGGAGTTTGAGGTTGCTGTGAGCTGGGCTGACGCCATGGCACTCGGCCCGGGCAAGAGAGTGAGACTCTGTCTCAGAAAAAAAAAAAAAGACCCTGTCTTTACAAAAAATAAAAAAACAGTTAGCCAGGCATGGGGTTGCATGACTGTGGTCCCAGCTACTCAGGAGACTGAGCCAGGAGGATCGTGTGAGCCCAGCAGTTCGAGGTTGCAGTGATCTGTGATCATGCTACTGCACTCTAGGCTGGAAGACAAAATGAGACCCTGTCTCAAATAAGAAAAACAAAAACCAAAGACTGAGAATTTAACCTATTATTTCTTTTTTGAGTTGTAATAGTGAAAAATTAGAAAAATCTGAATGTCCAATGGTAGAAGATTAACTGCAAAAGCTAAGTAACTATAGATCACTATTTGAAACATGCTAAATGCTTTTGGCCAAATTATTTTTTATGGCGAGGATTAAATGATAATGTATGTGACAAGTATTAGAAGCTGAAAAGTACTGTACAACTATTGGTTTATTGTCAGTTGCTATATTTCTTTTTTTTTATTTTCCTTTTGAGATAGGGTCTCACAGCCTTGAATTCCTGGGCTCAAGCGATCCTCCTGCCTCAGCCTCCCGAGTAGCTAGGATTACAGGCATGCACTACCATGCCCGGCTAATTTTGTTTTTAATTCTTTGTAGAGATGGTGTCCTGCTATGTAGCCCAGGCTGGTCTCCAACTCCTGGCCTCCGTTTGCTATATGTCTATGTTAATTCTAAAAATGCTTCAGGCTGGGCGAGGTGGCTCATACCTATAATCCTAGCACTTTGGGAAGCCAAGGTGGGAGGATCACTTGAGGGCAAGGGTTCTAGACTAGCCTGAGCAAGAACAAGACCCTGTCTCTACAAAAAGACAGAAAAATTAGCTGGTCATGGTGGCACATGCCTTTAGTCCCAGCTGCTTGGGAGGCTGAGGCAGGAGGATTACTCGAGCCCAGGAGTTTCAGGTCATGGTGAGCTGTGATGATGCCACTGCACTCCAGCCCAGGTGACAGAGCAAGACAATGTCAGAAAGGAAGGGAGGGAGGAAGGAAAGAAGAAAGGAAAGAAGGAAGGAAAGAAGGAAGGAGAAAAGAAAGAAAGAAAATAGAAAAGAGAAAATAAATTAGAAGACAGGTCCAGATGCTTCAGCTCTATGTAATAGGCCTTTCCAAAGAACAGAGAAAATAGAAGGCAGACAATCAATGAAATAATTCAGGGACATTTTCCAGAACTGAAAGCTATGAGTTTTGAGATTGAAGGGGCCTGCTGAGTGCCCAGCTCAGTGGATGGAAACAGAGCTGCACTAGAGGACATGCGTAATTTCAGAACAGTGGGAACAAAGAGAAGACCTTACAAGATTCAAGGCAGGAGAAAAATAAGTGACATTCAGAGGCTCCAGAACTGGAAGTGACTTTGGATGTCCACTGTTAACATTGGAACCTAGAAGAAGCAATGCTTTCAAAATTCTGGGGAAACGGGCCGGGTGCGGTGGCTCACGCCTGTAATCCTAGCACTCTGGGAGGCCGAGGCGGGCAGATTGTTTGAGCTCAGGAGTTCGAGACCAGCCTGAGCAGAGCGAGACCCCGCCTCTACTAAAAATAGAAAGAAATTAATTGGACAACTAAAAATATATAGAAAAAATTAGCCGGGCATGGTGGCACATGCCTGTAGTCCCAGCTACTCGGGAGGCTGAGGCAGGAGGATCACTTGAGCCCAGGAGTTCGAGGTTGCTGTGAGCTAGGCTGATGCCACAGCACTCACTCTAGCCCAGGCAAAAGAGCGAGACTCTGTCTCAGAAAAAAAAAAAAAAAAAATTCTGGGGAAAGATGATTTTCAACATACACTAGAGGGAAACTATATTGGGAAGTTTGGGAGAGGGTAGTGAAGAGGTATGAGAGCTAATCCTCATGGATCACAAAAGAAAGTCAATAGGTGATTTAATTTGGATAAATTGTTTAAATTGGATGAATTAAGAAATAGCATTATAAGCACATAATATAGAGTTATGGTAGAATCTACCAGTAGAAATAGCTGAAAAAGTTAAAAGTGGTTGCCTTTAGGGAGCTGGAGGGAGGGTAATGGTGAATGAGGTATGGTTGATGGCTGTTGGTTTTCATTATGGGCCTTTTTTTGCCCTAGGATTTTTAAACCTATATACATGAATTGGTTTAATAAGAATTTGGTTTTTTTGGGGGGGACAGAGTCTTACTCTGTCACCCCAGCTAGAGTTCAGTGGCATCATCGTAGCTCACTACAACCTCAAACTCCTGGGCTCAAGCGATCCTCCTGCCTCAGCTTCCTGTGTAGCTGGGACTGTAGGTGTGCACCACCACATCCGGCTAATTTTTTTTCTGTGTTTTTGTAGAGACAAGTTCTCATTCTTGCTCAGGCTGGCCTCAAACTCCTGAGCTCAAGTGATTCTCCCATCTCAGCCTCCCAGAGTGCTAGGAGTTTTAGGCTAGAGCCACAGTGCCCAGCCTAAAAATTTTATAAAATTTAAAAATCAGATGTCTTGCATTACTTCAGTAGGGTTATGGAAGGATCAATTGGAATATTGATATGAAAAAGGGGTTTATATATTGTAAACTATTGATGTTACTATGATCATAATGACTAAAAGGCAAAAATACTGTTTGAAAGGCAGGTTGTTACTGAGTCACACTTGGTAGATAATATCATTGTAATCAGTTAATCGTGGCCACAATAGTGCAATCACAAAACCCGAGTGGCATATAACAATAAACATTCATTTTCGCTCATGAAACTAGGGACTGCTTGTTGGTTTGCCGATCTGAGCCAGGCTTGGTTGACCTCACCTGGGCTTGCTCATGTGTCTGAGCAGGTTGGCTGCGGTTTGGCTGGTCTGCGATGGCTGCAGTCACATATTGAATGGTTGGGTGTCTATCTGCTGGAGCTATCAGCTCTCTTCCACACTTTCTGTCATCTTCCAGCAGGTTAGCTTCATGGCAGAAGCAGCAGTCCAAAGAGAGAGGAAGAGTAAGCCTCTAAGGCTGTGGTACCAGTCCATGGCCTGTTAGGGACTAGGCCTTAGAGCTGCGCCACAGCCCCCTGCCCTTCCTAAGTTTCATGGAAGACAATTTTTCCGCGGATGGAAGTGGAGGGGTGGACAGCAGGAGGTGAGCTGCATGAGCAAAGCTTCATCTGTGTTTACAGCCGCTCCCCATCACTCACATCACCGCCTGAGCTCAGCCCCCTCCCCCCAGTCCATGGAAAAATTGTCTTCCATGAAACCAGTCCATGGTGCCAAAAAGGTTGGGGACCTCTGCTCTAAGGCCCAGACTCAGAATTGGCACGCTGTCACTTCTGCCGCATTCTTTTGGCCAAAGCAAGTCACAAAAAGTGAGGAAGCAGATTCTATCCCTTTATGGTAAGAGGGGTGGAAAAATAGAGCCCTTTTTACAGTCCATCTAGCATAATTATTGAAGCCAAATATCTTTATCCCTCTGTTTGAAATGAGAACATGGAAGGACCTCAAAAGATCTGTAACTGAACTTATTTTCTTTTTCCTTTGTAGACAACAAGGGAGGTGTCACAGTTTTCCATTTAGATCAACAACTTCAAATTCCTACCATGGAAAATTCAGAGAAGACAGAAGTGGTTCTTCTTGCTTGTGGTTCCTTTAATCCTGTCACCAACATGCACCTCAGATTGTTCGAGCTGGCCAAGGACTACCTGAATGGGACAGGTAGGAACAGTAACCAAAAGCAACTTAAGACTGTAGAACCAATAAGGATAGTTCTGTTTCAGAGTATACATTTGAGCACCTGGCCACAAACATGCTGTCCTGCTCCCTTATACAGGGACTTAGCCAGGAAAGAGGGCGAGGTATGTTCAGGGAAGAATTGAGCATCCGACTAACAGCTTAGAGAATAAAAGATACAGATTTATATATTTAGAGTCCAGTAGAAGAAACACTAATGATTTTCCAATCCTCAAAACTCAAGTTTTCTTGTTCCGTAAGGCAACATTGCTTTTATATAATTCCACTTCATCCAGGGATTCACTCATTTAACAGTTTTATATCTGTACATGTAAATACTGTTTTTCCTCCTTAGTGACTTGTAGGTAAAGGAAGAGGGAAGTCAGCAAAGTAAGCATTTGCTGCTTACAGTTAAATCCACATCCAGCTGGACTATTGCAAGTATCCTGCTGATCTTCTTGACTTCAGTCTGTTCCCTCTCTCCACACTGGTTTTTCATCCACATTATTCCGGAATGGCTTTTCTAAAATGAAATTTGATTCTGTCACCCCCATACTTAAACTTATTTCAGGAGTTTCCCGTTATTTAAAACAGAAAGTGAAAACCCTTACTTTAGCATACATTAATACTTCCAGAATCAGGCACAGATAACTTTTTAAAGTTTTTATAAAAAATATATGAATAAAGGGTGGCCATAAAGTATGCATAATATCATTTTACACATACTGTAATACAATATCAATAAACCGCTTATTATGTATATACCCCTGTTTCCAGACTTTGTGGTCACTGTGTGTATGAGAGCTGTCCAGAAAGTATCCAGCCGTGGATACAATGGATACGTGGATGCAATGGCTATATATTTTCCAGATAGCCCTCATATGTTCATTATAAAAGACTAAATATGTTGTAAAAGAGTAAAAGTGTATATAAAATAGGGGGCTGGGTGCAGTGGTTCAGGCCTGTAATCCCAGCACTTTAGGAGGCCAAGGCAGGAAGATCACTTGAGACCAGGAGTTCAAGATCAGCCTGGGCAACATAGCAAGACCCCATCTCTATAAGATATATTTAAAAATTAGCTGGGCGTGATGGTATGCACCCATAATCCCAGTACTTTGGGAGGCCAAGGTGGGAGAATTGCTTAAGCCAGGAGTTCAAGGCTGCAGTGAACTTTGATTGAGCCACTGCACTCTAGCCTGGGTAATATGTATTTAAATATTGCATTATTTAAATAAATTTTAAAAAAATTTTTTAAATAACATAAGAAATAAGATATATTTTGCCCATCACATTAACAAAACTTTAAAACTTAATAGTATTTTTTTTTTTTTTTTTGAGACAAAGTCTCACTCTCTTGCCTGGGGCGAGTGCCATGGCGTCAGCATAGCTCACAGCAACCTCAAACTCCTGGGCTCGAGCAATCCTACTGTCTCAGCCTCCCGACTGGCTGGGACTACAGGCATGCGCCACCATGCCCAGCTAATTTTTTTCTATATATATTTTTAGCTGTCCAATTAATTTCTTTCTATTTTTGGTAGAGACGGGGTCTCGCTTTTGCTCAGGCTGGTCTCGAACTCCTGAGCTCAGGGCAATCCGCCCGCCTCGGCCTCCCAGAGTGCTAGGATTACAGGCGTGAGCCACTGCGCCCGGCCTCAAAACTTAATAGTATTAAGTATCAGAAGTTCGAGAGAAATGGGCTCTTGCGTACTCTAGGTAGACAATACAAATTGATTAAGGCTTTTTGCAAAGTAATCTGGCAGTATCAATCAAAATTTAAACTGTGCAGGGGAATGAGGAGTTAGTGTTTAACAGGTAAAGTTTCAGATGGGGAAGGTGGAAAGGTTTTAGAGATGGATGGTGGTGATGGTTGCACTTACATTATACTTGTACATGTACTTAATGTCACAGAACTATACACTTAAATGGTTAAAATGGTAAGTTTTATGTTATGCATATTTTACCACAATTTCAGTCAATCAGTAGACCAATTAACCAAAATTCCTCTTTAAAAAAAAAATCTGTGATTATAAAACAATATTAATCATAATATTTGCTGTGCATTAAATCTAATATCAAATCTCTTTATGCAGGAAAGTACAGAGTTATCAAAGGCATAATTTCTCCTGTTGGTGATGCGTATAATAAGAAAGAGCTCATCCCTGCCCATCACCGAGTCATCATGGCAGAACTTGCCACCAAGAATTCAAAATGGGTGGAAGTCGACACCTGGGAAAGTCTTCAGAAGGAGTGGGTAGAGACTGTTAAGGTGCTAAGGTATTTATGGTGAAACCAACTTTGTCAGTTCTGTGGAAATGGGTGGGAAGCTTTCTTGTCTTTTTGGCATGTGTCAATACTGCCTGCATCCGTGAACATACAGATTTGTAAAATCGTCACTAGGGTTGGAAAGGCTTAAGCTGTGTCATTCCCACGGAAGGTGCACAGCACAGCAACAGAGGATAGGTATTCCTTAGATGTTGTGTCTTTCATTACGTTCTGAGATGTTTGCATGCTTTTGCTGCTATGCGGTATCTATTAGAAAATAAAGGAAGCCTGCCTGGCCTGTCTGGGTCCCAAATGAGATAGGCAGAATTGTAAGAGGATGTTACTGTCATCAGTCTTCTAGGTATAAAAGAGAGAGGCAGGTAATTTAAGGAAGAGAAACATCAAGTGTTGCTTGAGCATGGACAGGCCTGACAGCATGGGGGCAATCACAAATCTCTGCGCTCATATCTTTACAGCAGTTCCAGTTAAGGGTTCAGAAACCAGAGTAAGCAACATCTAATTATTTCTTGATATTATCTTGAATGTAAAATAAAGGGGCTTTCTGAAAAGCTTTTCTGTCTAATATTCAGTCAGTTAAATTGTTATAGAATGCCGCCAGGTACAGTGGCTCACACCTGTAATCCTAGCACTTTGGGAGGCTGAGGCGGGAGGATGTCTAGAAGCCAGGAGTTCGAGACCATCCTGAGCAACATAGTGAGACCTCATCTCTAAAAAAAAATAGAAAGATTAGTTGGGCGTCGTGGTGGGCGCCTGTAGGACCAGCTACTTGAAGCGCTAAGGCAGGAGGATCACTTGAGCCCAGGAGTTTGAGGTTGCAGTGAGCTGTGATGATGCCACTTGCACTCCAGCCAGGGCAACAGAGTGAGACCCTGTCTCAAAAAAGGAAAAAAAAATACTGACTGCTTCCTGTGTTCCGGGGACTCTGCATTTATGGTATGGGGTGTTGAGAAGATTTAATCAGATAACCCATGTAAAGGATTTAGTGTAGTGTATGGCACATAAAAAATAACATTAAGTCTTGTTAGTGATATTTTGGTGGAGCATTGTAAGAAAGAGAAGTGTACTATTTTGTTTTGTCATTTCGTAGACATCATCAAGAGAAGCTGGAGGCTAGTAACTGTGACCAGCAGCAGAACTCACCTATGCTAGAAAGGCCTGGACGGAAGAGGAGGTGGACCGAACAAAGACAAGATTCCAGTCCAAAGAAATCCCTAGATCCCAAAACAAAAGGTTTGTGTGTTTTACCAGGACTCACAGACTAGAACTGAAAAGATCCTAGAGCTGAACAAACCCCCTTTGTGTTTTCATTGCCTATTCCATACATGTGGGTGCCTGGAGATGCCCCTCGTTAGTTTCGTGAAGAAAGGGAGAGCAGAAGGCACCCTGAGCTTATTTCTCCTGCAGTGGTCTTTAACTTTTGAGGTGTCCTGGATCTCTTGGAAATCCAAATCTGATAAAACTGTAAACCCTCATTCCCAGAAGAAACAAACACACGTTCATTTTGATGCAGGGGGTTATTAGAAAAGCAAACCCTAAGGCTCTCTTTTATTCTTCTTCCCAGGGGTGGCAAAGGTGAAGTTGCTGTGTGGGGCAGATTTATTGGAGTCCTTTGGGGTTCCCAATTTGTGGAAGAGTGAGGATATCGCCCAGATCGTCGCAGACTATGGACTCGTATGTATCACTCGGGCCGGAAGTGACGCTCAGAAGTTCATCTATGAATCTGATGTGCTGTGGAAACACCAGAGCAACATCCACCTGGTGAACGAATGGATCACTAATGACATCTCGTCCACGAAGATCCGGAGAGCCCTCAGAAGGGGCCAGAGCATTCGCTACTTAGTACCAGAGCTTGTCCAAGAGTATATCAAAAAGCATGATTTGTATACCTCTGAGAGTGAAGACAGGAATGTTGAGGTCATCCTAGCTCCTTTGCAGAGAAATACTGCAAAAGCAAAGGCATAGGAATTCTATAGTGGAAATTTTGGACTTTCCCTTTTGGAGATTTGAAACAATCTGGGTATTAGTAATTGGGGAAAGGAATTGTGATCCTGTTTCATAAACTATAGCTTAAAACTTTGGTAAATTTTCTTTTTATCAGAAGTTGCTAAGATGAATGTATTCAGTAGGGTCTTTTTTTTTTTTTTAAAGAATGTACAAATCCAGCCGGGCACGGTGGCTCGCGCCTGTAATCCTAGCACTCTGGGAGGCTGAGGTGGGTGGATTGTTTGAGCTCAGGAGTTCAAAACCAGCCTGAGCAAGAGCGAGACCCCATCTCTACTAAAAATAGAAAGAAATTAATCGGACAACTAAAAAAAATATATAGAAGAAATTAGCCGGGCATGGTGGCACATGCCTGTAGTCCCAGCTACTCGGGAGGCTGAGGCAGAAGGATTGCTTGAGCCCAGGAATTGGAGGTTGCTGTGAGCTAGGCTGACGCCATGGCACTCTAGGCCCGGGCAACACAGTGAGACTCTGTCTCAAAAAAAAAAAAAAAAAAAGAATGTACAAATCCCTTTATCTTTAAAAACAAGAAATTAGCAGAACACTAAAACCAGAAGAATTTTCAGTAAAACTAGCTATAAATAAGAAGTCAAAAAAAAAAAATCTTGACTCCACCATATAAAGGAAGCCAAATATGAAAAGCAAAAGTCCATTTAAAATCCTAACGTTGGCCAGGCATGAATCATCATGCCTGTAATACCAGCAATTTGGGAAGCTGAGGCTAGAGGATCACTTGAGCCGGGGAGTTTGAGACCAACCTCAGCAACGTAACAAAACCCTATCTCTATCTTAGCTGGGTGTGGTGGTATGCACCTGTAGTCCCAGCTGCTTGGGAGGCTGAGGCAGGAGAATTGCTTGATCCCAGGAGTGGGAGGTTGCAGTGAGCTATGATGACAAAACTGCACTTTAGCCTGGGCAACAGAAAAAAAAAATCCTAACTTTAATTATAAAGGGAACTGACATTTTATGCATGCTCGTTGCTGGGTAATCTGCACCAAAAGTAAACGAAGGAAGGAATTAAAATGGTGACCTTGTAAAATGCAGCATTGATCAGTCATCTCCAGCTGTTCAAAATAAGGGTCTTGAATATGCCTAGCAGAAACACTGCACCAGTGAGTCCTCTGTGGCACATATCAGAATGGCTGATTGAGCTTTGGCAAGAGATACTTGCCTAGAGTTCCACCTTTGGAGGTAGGGAGTGAGGTCCAAGCCCTCCCATGTTTAGAAAGGTGCACAGGTATTTCTGATGCCCATCAGAGGTAGAGAGCCACTGCTTTATATGTTACACACATTCTCTTAACACAGCCTTGTTATGGATCATGTTCTAGCCCTGGCCATCTGTCATCTTTTTGTCTTCAGGAATGGCTTCAGAGGTGATGTCACACTACCTTGAAATGGGCAAATCATAGAGAATGAGGGGTGGCGTTCAGGGATTTTACACGTATGAATGCTCGTAGCCTTTATTGGTAGCTTAATAATCAAAAGATGAAAGGAGGCCCTAAGAACATGAGAAATGCCTTCCAGCAGTTCCTCCAGCCCAGAATTTTGGGCACTGATGAATGTCTTGGGGAAGAAAACTCCATGATCTCAATCTAAAATTCTCGAGTTTATGAAAAGTCCTGTCATTTCTGTTCCAACCCACTGTGAATCTGCCATTCATGAATTTAAGCAGAAAAAGCATCGATTTCTTACACTTTCCTCTCTTGTTATCCTTTTGAATGAAGTTTAATCAAAGTAAAACCTCTCAATAATTAAAGTCATAGCTTTATGTTAAAAACACAAGCTTGTTATCTGGTTTGCTACTGATTAAAATTTTGTGGAAGTTACACCAGTTGGTAAAGCAAAAAGACCAGAAATAACTCCTTATAGAATAGTTTTATGGTTTGTGAAAATCATTCTATAGTAGAAATAGGACTAAAGCCAAATTTCTAATGAAAATAGAAATAATTTGCCTTTTTGCAATTTATATTTCATACCTACACTAATCTAAGTGAAGGGTTTATAATTCTGCAGAAGAAAAAAGAATAGTTAGCATTGTGCAATCACATAGTCAGATATGTATCTACAATTCGAAGAAGGAAAATGTTAAAGTTAGCAAATGTATGTTCTGCAGCTCCCAACACAGGCCAACTGTCAAAGACAGGGAGGGGTGCAAAGCCTGGCACCCAGTAGGTTTCAGTATCTGCTGAATGAGCGAAAGGTTAGAACCTCAAATCACAGAGATGAGGGTCATTTTTTGCCTCCTTAAGTTTTTGTAGTTTAAGGGTTGAAGCAGCCCTGAAAAAGAATGATCTAGGAGCAGATGAAGCTATCAAAATTAAACTTTGATTTCTTCTTCTGGGAAACTACCTAGTTCATCTGAAGTGTTGTGTGAATTGCAAAAAGGTTCCAGTGCTAGAAACTTCTCTCATAGTGCCTTTCTACTTAGCAGTGCCCATGCCCTGCTCAGCTGCGACTGTATTGACCTCAGGACCTCACTGGGTAAGGAATGTGAGGACCCTCCCGGGAGACCTGGTAGTGGTGAAATGGTCCTGTTATTACACTGTTTACGGATCAGCAACTTTGTACACAGGACGAGCCGCTTGGGTTTTTGTCGTAGTATGGAGGATGCTGCTGATGGCACAGCATAATAGCATTGTTTTGTGACTTCCTTTAAGGAAGAGGAAAATATGCCATTGTTTATTCCTTACACATTATTGGGAGTTTAGAGGAAATACGGGAGACTGGTGTTTGTTTAGTGCTGTGATTTTCATGTGCTGTACTCTTTACCCCTTACATTGTACAATTGTAATGCAACGAATGAACCTGCAATAAAAGTCCTTTACTGGCATCTTCACTCAGATGAACATATAGCAGCATATGGAGAGCCTTTTGTTGTTGTTTACCTGTGTGAATGGCGAACCTTTCAGATAAGAGGAGTAGGTTCACCTAGAGGTTGAGGCAGAGGGATGATTTCAGTTAATCTCCTTGTGTGAAAGGATGCTCCTTTTTTTTTTTTTTTTTTTTTTTTTGCCACCTTGGGGCTCTAACCACAGAGTGGAAGGAAGCATGCCCCTAGGTCAGCGTGCAGGGTGGTGGGAGGGCTTTTAGCTTTCTTCCCCAGCCTTTCTTATTCACTTCTCTGGAAGCCCAGAAGTTGCTACATTATGAAAGGGGCTCCTTTAACATTTATTTCTGGGTGCCGTGGAATGTCCATTCCTCTGCTTATCTCATAATTGTTCCCCAAAACCTCTTGATCTAAATGTTCACCGGGGCATCCACTCAACTGTGAAGATGCATAAACCGTTTCCATCTCTGAAATCTGCACCTAGTTTACCAGTGGTGCTGTTTGAACTTCATAATGCCAGCACCTATTGAGCACTTACTGTGTGCTGGGCATGTGCTACCGAGGGCCTTATGTCATAAGGAAACTGAGCACAATTAGGGCACTGGTGTCAATGGCAAAGCTGCGGCTTGAATCTAAGCAGCGTGTCTTTGGAGCCTGTACTCTTAACTTCTCCTCATGTAGAATATGACTTTTCGGAGAATGAAGTTGTAGCCGAATCTGGAAATTTTCATCTACCCTAAGTAGATGAGCACAAATAAAACTTTCATCTGTATGATCGTCTGATGTGTTCAGTCCTCACAGAGGGACTAAGTGGAACTTGCCCACTGTTAGCAATTCCTTGGAACTAGGGCAGTGAATGCACAAATGCCCAGACAGAGGGAGGAGGGAAGGGGGTGATATGGGCCACGCTTCACTTTTTTTTTTTTTTTTTTTAAATGATTCACTCTGTCACCCAGGCTGGAGTGCAATATGCAATCATAGCTCACTGCAGCCTCGAACTCCTGGCTCAAGTGATCCTCCCACCTCAGCTGAGTAGCTAGGACTACAGACATGCTCCGCCATGCCCAGCTAATTTTAAAATATTTTTTGGAGTGATGGGTTCTCACTATGTTGTCCAGGCTGGTCTCAAACTCTTGGCCTCAAGCGATCGTCTCTCCTTGGCCTTCCAAACTGCTGGGAGTATAGGCATGAGCCACTATGCCTGGCCCCATAATTCACTCTTAACAACAACAACAAAAGAAAAAGTGCCCAGATGCCCATGCAAATATCGTAATGCAATCCTGCAGCAGTATTGCTTGGAGACAGAATGGAGGAAGTTTCTGCCTCCAACCCAGATGGGTTTCCAGTGCCAGGTATCCAGGTATGTCAGCTGACAGTATGATTAATCACTTGCCCCTCAGAGTCCCTCTCTGCGAAATCATGCGATTTCATCTCTGAGGCACCTTTCAACTCTGAAATGTTACCATCCTGATGGAAAGCTGGCACTTGAACTGGCTTCTTAACCACTGTGAGCTGCCACCTGTCACTTGCCTCTGCTTGATCAGGAATTATTTCTGGGAGCACCATTGTTATGCGAAGTGCTAAGGGGAGCGCAGGAGTACAAGACACATGGCCTCTGCCGCCTGGCTGCGCACTGTCTCGGTGGGGAGAAAATGGCTGGGTTTTGAGCATCCGCGAGGGCCTCTGTAGAGCTATGCCTGAAGGCTTCCTAAGAAGGTGAGGGCCCAGACCCTGGAGGATAGGAAACAGGAAGGAAGGCATTCCAGGGGGAGCTCCTTATACTAAAATTGATTTGTTATTTATCTGAAACTCAGGGAGTCCTGTTTCTCTTCTGTTTTTTTGCTAACTCTGGCAACCTTAGGTGGGAGCAGCAACCTAATGGGAGATACAGAGAACAGGCCACTCGTGGGCTCCCGCAGGGAAACCAGCGTGACTGAGGCAGAGTGTGCAGGATGGGACGTAGGGGGACATAGGAGGGACATAGGAGGGAAGTTTGGCAGGGTCCAGGTAAGGGTTTTGCCCTGCTGCAGTGGCGCCTGGCACAGGGCGGGGAATCCCATTATTTGTTCGATGACTCCTTGGGGATGAGCACGCTCCTCCGGCTGTCCTTTAATGAAACTGCCACCTCAATTTCAGAACTGGAATTCAGACCCGTTTCTGTCTCAAGTGTCTTACCAAGTCTACATGATGTACAGTGGACAGTGTTTCCCAAATCAAGTTAAACTGCCTGTTACATTTTTCCGAACATGACAAGTCTATTGTAAAACATTAGGGAAAATATTGAACACACAAAATTAATGATAATAGCATAATGAACCCCGATGTACCCATCACCCAATTTCGATCATAGCTTCTTGCCAATCTTGCTTCATCTACACCCCACATTGTTTTGTTTCACTGGAGTCTTTTAAGGCCAATCACAGATGTGTGATTTCACTCATCAATGCTTCCGTGTGAGCAATGCTTGAGTCTGATTTGTACGTTAAAACAACGGTGCTAAAGACGGGCAGGAAAATTTGAGAAGGGAAAGGCGGTCAAGGAAGAAAGGAGTTGTCTTTTAGAGAACCTTGGCAAGAATAACCTCCAGAGATCTGTTGTACGAATTGCACCGGTAGTCAGAAATAATATATTAAACACTTAAAAATTTATTAAGAGGATAGATCTCATGTTAAGTGTTCTTGCTGCAATACAATAAAATAAAAAAGAATGCCAAAGAGAAAATCATTTGGCCCTATTCAGTCGGCCTCAGGATCTCAAGAAAAGCAACTTCATGGAAAATCCATGAGAATAAGACCCCCAGATTCTGATGGCCTCGCTCTGCCACACGGAACGGAAGAGCGAGGCCCAGAGGCACAGTGCTCTTTGTGTTTGTCCCCAGCTCTGATGGGAGCAGAGCTTCAAGGGGAATAATATTCCGAAGGTAATATTTTATTTAATATTAATATATTAAATAATAATATTTAACATTTGTATCCTCAGCAAATTAATCATGCTTAGAAGTGAACCATAATTTAGCCCTCATATAGATAAGAAATGGAAAATCAATTAATTAAGAAGAAAGAGTACCTTGATTTCATGTATTATCTGCATCAGAATGTTTTCCACTGCAAGGTCAACTCAGAGTGGTTTAAATAATAAGGACATTTATACTCAGAAGTGCAGACCTAGGGCAAGATTGAAGGTTTTTGGGTGCAGTGAATCAACAGTGTCATTAAGGACCAGGATTCTTTCCACCCCTCTACTCTGCTAGTCCCAGTGTCTTAAATCTGGTGCCCCCTGAACTGTAGGATAGTCACCCGCGGCAAGGCTTCCTTGTTCACGTTCAGAAGTGGAGAAGGGCTGGCTCCCGTGGCTCTTTGTTAAAATCAAAGAAACATCTTTCCCAGCAGCCCTATCAAAAGTGTCATCATATCACATCTGCTGATTCAAAGTCAGGTAAACCTGATTCTCCCTAAAGCCAATCACTAGCAAAGGAGGTAGGATTTCTGTGATTGGCTTAGCCTTACACTAACCCATGTCTGCCTCTGGAAACGGACCACACTCTCTGATGGCATTGCTGGGGCGGGAGTGGGGGAGGGAAAGGTGGGAGGGAGTCCACCACAATGTCCACACCAGTCTTTGCTGGACCAGGACCAGACTGCATCAAGTGACAGAAGGGTGGTCCCACGAGGAGTGCCCCCATCCATCCCCATCCATCACCGTCTAGGGGGAGCAGGGCTTGACACGGGGTGAGGACCTCATTTTATGGTCTAGTTTGCCAGCATCGAACAGAAGGAAAGGGCTCAAATTTGGACAAATAACTTTCTCCACTCTTTCCTCTCCAGAGATAACTTTTAGTCCTGTCTAGAAGGAAGATCTTAGAATTGTAACGGAGAAAATTATTTCTTATCCTACGGGCAAATCCAATCTATGTCCATTTCAGCTGAAAGTCAATCCTGTCCATAACAGATGGCCCTTGCTCAAGCTGGCTAAAAGCCATACCAACCAGCACAAAGGCTAAAATTATTATTAGTTATTTCTGTGACTTTCATTTTCAGGCCAAGTTTTAGAACAATAAGATTTTAAGGATAGGAAGTATGATTTCTCCATATCCTGTTCCCTTAGTCCTCTGGAATTTAAACAGTTCTCATTCTCCAGAAATCTGGTCAGAGTTCATGGTTCTGTACCCTTTAAAAATACCTTTAAATGGCAAGGTATGTGTAAGCCTGTCGTATTCCACCAAAGGAATCAATGTCTTATAGTTATGAGAATCAACAGCTCATTCTGGGAGAGGCAATGCCACTCTGGCTTCTCCATAAAAATGGCATTTCTCCTTTGGAAAAGGTCATAGTCAGTCGACATTTATAGACTTGCCAGACACCGTGCTAGCCCCCAGGATACGGGAGGGCGAATGTGATAAATGTGGTCTCTGCCCTGGAAATTTTCATGGAAAGGGCAGTGAATAAATAAGAAAAAAAGACAATTGTGGATTACAATAATTGTGAATGATGTAAGCAGAGATGTGAGCAGAGTAGATTTATATTCAAAGCTCATGAGAAGTCTGCTAAAGGTGACTCTGTGTGGTTTTTGAAGAGATCCAAGTACTCTTCCATCCAAGTTCTAAACCAACTTAAAAATAAAACAAAAAAAGCAACAGAGGACCAAAATAGCATCTTTATTACTAATAAAGTCTAGGTTAGAAGTCAAAGCTTAGTGTGAGGGTCAAAGGAGGGATTGTTAGCTCTGACACTGGTTTCCAAGATGGCCATGACAGTATCTCCATCCTACATGCTCTTCTCAGAATGTGACATCGACATTCCTCCCCCTGAGAGATGAGGTCCATGTTCCCTCCCTTTGAATCTGGGCAGGCCTGGGACTCTGGTGGGAGTGATGTTATACAACTTTTGTGCCCAGGCTGTAGAAGACAATACGTCTTCCTGGTTCTCTTGGGACTTTTCCTCCTAGAACCCAGACACCCATGCCGTGAGGGAGCCCCGGCAGCCTGTGGAGAGGCCCGCATGACAGGGACTTGGCTCCCAGCTCCCAGGCCTAGGTGGGCTCCTAGCTAACAGAGCCAGCACCAGTTTGCCAGCCCCGAGACTGAGCCGTTTTTAGAAGTGGCTTCTCCAGCCCTCCTACCTCAAGTCAAGTCACCCTAGGTAATGCCTACTAGAGCTATGGTGAGCTGTCTTCAGTGAGCTCTGCCCACGTTGCAGCTTTTTGAGTATATTAATTAATTTTGTGATTTTATTTATTTATTTATGAGATGTTGTCCCGCCCTGTCACCCAGGCTAGAGTGCAGTGGCACAATCATAGCTCCCTGCAGCCTCAAACTCCTGGCCTGACTAGATCCTTGTGCCTCAGCCTCCCAAGTAGCTGGGACTACTAGGCATGTGCCACTGCACCTGGCCTGAATTTTATTATTTTTAAGCCATTAAGTTTTTTTGGGGTGGGGAGGGAAGGGGAGTAATAATAATTTATACTCTAATTCCCTCAACCTAGACTTTGGAACATCCGACCTGAGAGGAAGTTTGGATCTGTAAAACAGATGCACTCCTAGGTCCATGACACAAGGGGAGAATAAAAAAACCACCCCAGGTTTAGAATGTTTGATAGATTAACTACCTAGTTGATAAAAATGGTTCAAAGGCTGTCGCCCCCTAGGGCAAGCATGCACTCCAGGGACTTTTCAGTTTTTGCAGTGACAGTTCTATGTTCCGATGCTCCTTCGGTCCTAGGGCAACTGGGATGGGAGGTCACCCTAGGTGCCCTGAGCACATAACTCATTCCACCTCCACGAGGAGGAAGAGCATAGAAAGGGGCCGGGGGATCCAGAGAAACATTCCTCTCCATGGACAGCACAATTAGAAAAGACTATTCCCCTAATCTGACTTTTGAGCTGAAAGTCAAAGGAGCTAACCATGCAAAAACCAGGAGAAAAACATCCCAGAAACAGGGCACATCAAATACAAAGGCTCTGAAGAAGGACAGGGTTTGATCTCTGCACAGAACCAAGCCGACATAACTGGCGTGGTTGGAGTTACTGAGCTGGGGGACGCAGACACAGTGCTGTTTGTGGAGTAGCCAGAAGCCGAATCGGGAAGGGCTTTATGAGCCTAACCATGGGAGAGAGTGCAAATTTCCTTTGAAGAAAAATAGGATAATACTAGAGGGTCGTCAGCAGGGAGTGAGAAGGTCTTAATTACATTCCTTAAAAGTCTGCCCTGGCCGCAGTATGGAGAGTGGTTTGAAGGGCTCAGAGCGGAAGCAGCGAGTCCAGAAAAAAAGACTTTTGTAGTGGTCCCAGCAGGAGATGACGAGGGCTCAGGTTAGGATGGTAGAACCAACAGGACCTGCTGATGGATTGGATTTGAGCAAGCAGAGAAGCAATTCACAATATCTAATGGGTTCTTGGCTTGAGCAACCAAGTGACTAATGTTGGAATTTATGAGCTGAGGAGAGCCGGAAAAAAATCTTCTTTCTACGCTTTCTGTCTTGGATGTGTCAAGTTTCAGATGCCTTTAACAATCAGCCCATGCTGATTGTTTTCCTCCGTGACCTAATAAAAAAAAAAAAAAGACACCCAAGTGCAGATGTCAAGCAGGAGGTGAGAGGTGGCATGTGAACTCAGGAGGCAGGCCACCTGGGTCTGAATCCAGACTCTTCCAGCTGCATGATCTTGGGCAAGTTTCTTAACCTCTGTTTGCCTCAGTTTTTGTCTCTGTGAAACGGAGATGATAAAGTTCCTACTGGAGAAGCAGGATTTTTTGACAAACAGTAATATACATAGAACAGCACTCAACGACAGTTAGCTATTACTGTATTTGAGTCTGGCGTTCATGGAAGGAGTTGGAATGGACATACAAATCTTGGAGCCAGCGTATAGCAATGGTGTTTGTGGCTAAGGTTGTACTTAGCCCACGTTCCCAACTTCCTTCTCCTTGGCCTTTCTCTGCTGCAGAGGGGAACTGGGGACTAGGTTCCTCAGGCTCCCTTGCAGTTAGAAGCGGCATATGACACAGTTTGGGCTGATCAGATGGTTCCTGATGAAGGGATAATGGCAGGTGGTGCTACCCTCTTCCTCACCTGAATGCGGATGTCCCGGCTGGAAACCCAGCAGCCAGCTCGCAGCAGTGAGGTCACTAGCAGGAAGGGAAAGCCACCAGGATCGCAGAGATGCGCTTCTGTGTTGGGGGGTGGCGAATCATCACCAGCAACCGCTTATCTCAGGACTGCTTGAAAGAAATACAAGCCCCGTTTATCAAGACCCCTAGAGTATATTGGCATGTTGTTATTTGAAGCTGACACAGTTCTTAATGCCAGGAGATGCAAGGCCGTCTCTTGGTCATTAGCACGTAGGCAGAGAAAAAAGTGTGGCTCAGAACAGCCGGGGGTTCGCCCGCGTTTAGAGTTAGACTGGGAGAGGTGCAAGCCCCGAGGAAGACGACGAGCCGCCCCGCGCAGTGGGCAGAACCCGCCGGGCGGGGGGAAGCCAGGAGCGCCCCCGCCCCGCCCCCGCCCATTTATACCGCGGGGCCCGCAGGTGTCTGTCGCCAGACCCGACCATGCCCGCCGACCTCAGCGGCACCTGGAACCTGCTCTGCAGCGACAACTTCGAGGGCTACATGCTGGCCCTAGGTAGGGCGGGAGGGGCCCGCGCCGCGCAAAGGGTTCTCGCCGCCGGTCTCGGGTCGGGGCGGAGGCGGCCGGGCCCGGCCTGTCTGTCGGTGCCCGGTCCTTCCGTCCTCCCCGGCCCCCGTCGGTCAGCGCCCCCAGTCCGCCCGCCTGTCCCCGGTCCCTCTGTCTCTCAGCCCATCCGTCCCCCCTCTGCGGGCCTCCAGTCCCCTAGAGCCCCTGTGTCCCCTCCGTCCCCCGCCGGCCACCCGCCCCGTGGCCAAGGCTCCGGTCCACCGCGGACTCCGAAGGAGGCAGAGGCGGACCCTCGCCCGCAGCCGCCCGGACGCCCCGGCGAGCGGTGGCTGTCGCCGCGAGGTCCCCACCGCAGCCTCAGCGGCACCCGGAGCTGGTGGGGACGCAGATTCCCGCGCTCGGGTGCCCGCCGCAGGCTGTGCGCGTTCGCCGCCTGCCCTCCGCGTCCCCGAGGCCTGGAGAACGCGCCTCCTGCCCCGCCGCGCGCCGATCCCAGCCCGGCCCGCCCTGGGCCTCGCTCTGCAGACTGGACGGATTTGAGCGCCTACTGTGTGCCCAGGGCTGTGGCCCGCCTGGCGACCCGAGCGGGCTGGGGGTGGGGCGGGGCTGCTCTGGCTCCGCCGCCGCCTCCTCATTAACCGTCTCGGGGCCTCAGTTTACCCATCTGTAAATTGAGGGGGCGGGTCTGGCATGGGATTATTTTTCTTTTTTTAAAAAAAAATAGTGGTAAAATACGCATAACAAAATTTACCGTTTTAATCATTTTGAAACGTACAGTTCTGTGGTTCCGCAGTTCGATTTTAAGCTCTCTGAGCTGTGGCGGGCTCCTCCCCTCCCTTTCTCACACTGCGCGCTAAGCAGGAAAGTGTCCAGCTCCTAAAACTTTATCTAAGAGTCTCGATTTCATTTCCTCTGTTTCCTATTCACAAGAAGGAATTAATGCTTATTTTTCCCAAAGGCAGCGAGTCCTGATATTTTACTCACCTCCCCATTCCCAAATTAATGGTGACATGTGACCACACTTTCCTTCCCTGGATTCTCTGGCTGGTATCCTGCTACCTGTGTGGTGGGTAAAGCTTTAAATATCAGGCTGATGGCTTTGAATTCTGTCTTGTACTTTCTTTTTAGCAATTTCCATGGGTTTCTTTCTTTCTTTCTTTCTTTCTTTCTTTCTTTCTTTCTTTCTTTCTTTCTTTTATGAGACAGGGTCTCACTTTGTTACCCCGACTGGAGTGCAGTGGCGTCATCATAGCTCACTGCAGCCTCCAACTCCTGGGCTCAGGTGATCCTCCTGCCTCAGCCTCCTGAGAAACTGGGACTACAGACTGGGGCCACCACACCCAGCCTTTCCATGGATTTTTAAGCAAACCTCTTAGAGAATAGAACAGGGAATGGAGTCAGAATCAACATTTCAAGTGTGGGAAAATATCTTGTGTTATCTGCCACCTGGATGGCTGATCTATTGGGTCAAAGCAGCCTCTGGGGGTTGTAATTAGTACTTTTAAAATGTTGATTAGCGGAATCCTTCACCTGTCCCCAACACTGTCTTCCTTTTCTGTTTGGTCTGCTATGACCTCTTGTTTGATACTCCCCCCATAATTTCAGTAACGACTTATTAATTATCTGCCATTGTATAAGATCCTGGAAGCTAACAGAGGCTATTTATTTATATTATTTATACTTGTTTATTATCCAACTCGTTTCGCAAAGGATCAAGCCATGTAATACTGAGTCAATGTCTTGCCTCATAATTCCTGTTTTTACTTTTGATTCAGGTTCCAGAAAGATACTAGATCCAGAGAACACATTAACTCTTATTTGCAATCTTTTTTCCCAAAGAAATATAAATGCGGTAAGGATTTCTGGAATAGAGAGGCTATTTAGTGTAGCAGAACAAAACTGGAAACTCAGGTAGCTAGCAAGTTGAGTGATTGTCTGTAATTGAATCAAAGTCACATAACCTCTGAGTTCCTTTAGTTTCCCCATTGTTAAATAAGGTGGTTGAACCAGATCTGATATTCTAAATATGTCTAAATTACAAACCAAGGGGTCTCTTAGCATTCTACACAGTAGCTGAAATCAGCCTAAAAATCCACTGCCTGTTCCCAACAAGCTGGGAAGAAAATAATTTGGCACGCATTGCTATTTGTGGGGCAAACACCCTCTTCTTCCTTCCATAAGTAAAGAAAGAACAAATGCACAACCTATTTCCCCCAGTATGAGGGGCTTGCAAGTAGATGAGCCTGGGATCTTTTTCCTCAAGGACCAGCGGGAGCTTCTTAGAAATGCAGGCTCTCTTGGTGGCAGAGGACACCTGTAATCCCAGCTACGTAGGAGGATAGCTTGAGGCCAGGAGTTCCAGAACAGCCTGGACAACATAGCAAGACCCCTTCTCACAAACAAACAGAAAAATGTAGGCTCTCCTGCCTCACCCCAGATCTGTTGAATCTGAATCTTCTTTTAACCAGATTCTCAGGTGATTAAGATACAAATTAAAATTTAAGAAACATTGTGCTTTGATTTATCAAGTTATCAATGGGACAACTGGTAGAATGTAAATAGAGTCCTCCCTCAGTATCTGAGGGGCATTGGTTCCAGAACCCCATTTGGATATCAAAACCCAGTGATTGTTTTGGCAGCATATATACTAAAAATTGGATATCGAAACCTACAGATGGATGCTGAAGTCCCTGACGTAAAATAGCATAGTATTTTCATGTAACCTATGCACATCCTCCCATACACTTTAAATCATCCCTAGGCTACTTATAATACCAAATACAACGTAAATGCTATGTAAATAGTTACTATACTATCTTGTTTTTTATTTGTTTTATTTTTCATTGTATTATATACATATATTTTTAGTATTTTCTATTTGTGGTTGGTTGAATTCACAGATGCAGAACTGAGGATATGGAGGGCCAACAGTAATGCAAAACTGATTATTTCTACTTATTTGTGTTCTAATGGCCATTTAAGCAGAAATATTTAGACCTTTCACGACAACTTCTGCTTCTAGAGGTGGCAAACTAATTTATTTCTACTAACCCTCCTATTGAAGAGCTAAATTAAGCTAGAGAAAAAAAAACATATATATATATATATTTGAAACTTCTTAGGGAATATCAGAGAGCTATCAAAATAGTAAAGAATTATCAGGCTATAGTCTGGGAGAGAATAAGAATCCAGGGAGGGGAGCTGAGCACTCAGGATGGCTCTTCAGGGCATTTGTGACACTGAGCTGGAATTTTGGGAGATTCATGGGATTAGGGGGCAAAAACTGGAGTCCTGAGTCGGCCCAGGGTAGAGACCCTGTAAACACCCTACTTTGTTGCTAGGACTCTGAAAAGCTGCACCTGAGGAATAAAAGGGACCTGGGAGTAAACAGCTCTTGCACAGACTGTAGCTTGGCTTTGAGTCATCTTGGTGGTCTAAAAAAAATCTCAAGACCTGAACTTGAATTAAGGCACTTCTAGGTAGCTAGTGCCCTTAGGTAACTGGTAAAAGCAATAATAGTAATAATAATAATAATAAATCCTCTTTAGAAGAATTAAATATGATGCAAAGTATTAAATTATTTCTACAAATAACTTCAAACACAGTGTCCAGTAAACAATCTAAGTTAATGAAGCAGTTAAGGAGATAAAACCCCATGAGCAAGAATCAATAGAAACAACAAACAATAGAAATAGGATCTCCAGATACTGGGATTATCAGAAACAAACTGTAAAGCAGTTATACTGAGCTTAAATTTTGGCAGGAGATCAGAATCTATAAAAAGTAACATAGAAGAGTTGAAAAAGAAACAATAGAAATTCTAGAACTGAAAAAAATAATACCTAACAAGAACTTGGTGGGTTTCGTTTAACAGCAGATTGCACACAGCTGAAGAAAGAACTATTAAAATGGATATAAATCAGAAGAAACCAACAAAAACATAGAAAATACAAAGGGGAGAGTAAGAGAAGACAGTGTGAGGTCTAACATGTTTAATGAGTCCCAAAGAGAGGAGATAAATACAGAGGTAAAAATTGAAGAGACAATAGCTAAGAATTTCCCTGAATTGATAAAAACTCCATATAGTCAGGAAGCTCAACATATTTCAAACCTGATAAGTGAAATATATTAGATACATCATAGTGAAATTGCAGCAGACAAAAAGATTCTTAAAAGTGGCCAGAAAAAGACAGCCTTCGCAAAGCAACAATTTGAACCCAAGTACATATGACTCCCAAGCCCAGGTTTTCTTTCATTTTTTGTTTTTTGTTTTGTTTTGTTTTTGGTATCGGGGTCTCACCCTGTTGCCTGGGTTAGAGTACAGTGACATGATCATAGCTCACTGCAGCCTTGAACTCCTGAGCTCAATCTATCTTCCTGCCTCAGCCTCCCAAGTAGCTGGGACTACAGGCATGTGCCACCACACCCAGCTAATATTTTTTGTAGAGATGGGGTCTCACTATGTTATTCAGGCTTGTCTCCAACTCCCACCTCAAGCAATCCTCCCGCCTCAGCCTCCCAAACTGCTAGGATTACAGGTGTGAGCCACCACCACACCTGGCCTTTTTTTTTTTTTTTTTGGAGACAGGGTCTTGCTCTGTTGCCCATGCTGGTGTGCAGTGGCACAATCATAGCTCACTGCAGCCTTGAACTCTTGGACTCAAGTAACCCTCCTGCCTCACCTTCCCAAGTAGCTGGAAGTACAGGTATGCACCACTGCTTTTTTTTTTTCCATTTATTTTTAGAGACAGGGTCTCATTATGTTGCCCAGACTGGTCTTGAACTCCTGGGCTCAAGCGATCCTCCCACCTCAGCCTCCCAAAGTGCTGGGATTACAGGCGTGAGCCACTGCTCCTGGCCAGGATGTATATAATAAATAATGAAATATTATTCAGTCTTAAAGGAATGAAGTTCTGATACATGCTACAAAACGGTTGCACTTTGAAAACATTATGCTAGGTGAAATGAGCCAGACACAAAAGAATAAATATTGTGTGATTCCACTTATATGAAGTGCCTGGAATAGGCAAATAATAGTGGTTACCAAGGGATTGGGGAGTGGGGAATGGGACTTACTAGTTAATGGATACAGAGTTTCTGTTTGGGATGATGAAGAAGCTCTGGAAATGGATAGTGGTGATGGTTGCACAGCATTATGAATGTGCTTCATGTCACTGAACTGTGTGCTTACAAATGGTTAAAACCATCGGGCATGGTGGTCCACACCTGTAGTCCCAGCTACTCCAGAGGCTGAGGCAGGAGGATTGCCTGAGCCCAGGAGTTTGAGGCTGCAGCAAGCTGTGATCAAGCCACTGTGCTCCAGCTGGAGCGACAGAGCAAGACCTTTTCTCTTTAAAAAAAAAAAAAAAAGTTTGTTAAAATGGTAAATTTTATGTTATATATATTTTGCCACAATAATAAAAATCACCAAAGAATTGTATTGCAAGGAAACTTAGTAGAAAATCTCTGGCTGGGTGAGGTGGCTCACGCCTGTAATCCTAGCACTCTGGGAGACAGAGGTGGGAGGATCGCTTGAGCTCAGGCATTCAAGACCAGCCTGAGCAAGAGCAAGACCCCATCTCTAGTAAAAACAGAAAAAATTAGCTAGGCATCGTGGCCTGCACCTGTAGTCCCAGCTGCTCAGCAGGCTGAGGCAGGAGGAACGCGTGAGCCCAGGAGTTGGAGGCTGCAGTGAGCTAGGGTGATGCCACTGCACAGAGCAACAGAGCGAGACCGTTTAAAAAAAAAAAACAAAAAACAATCTCTAATAAATACTGTATTTCATTTTTAAAATTTAAAGCTCTTCTTTAATTCACTTGTGTGAATTGATTAATAAGTACATTTTGTGAATTAGCATTATCTCTTAGCCATGTATTATGACTTTACGCAATGAACTAAAATGTTTTTTATTTATTTAATTTTAATTTTTATTTATTTAAATTTTTTTGAGACAGAGTCTCCCTGTATCGCCTAGGTTAGAGTGCCATGATGTCATCCTAACTCAGAGCAACCTCAAACTCAGGGGCTCAAGCGATCCTCCTGCCTCAGCCTTTGGAGTAGCTGGGACTACAGGCACACGCCACCGCACCCTGCTAATTTTTCTATTTTTAGTAAAGATGAGGTCTCGCTCTTGCTCAGGCTGGTCTTGAACCCCTGACCTCATGCAATCCTCCTGCCTTGGTAAAACGTGTTTTTTAAACACAGAGGTTTATATTTTAGATGAGTTAAGATGGCTATTATAATAAAAACCAGAAAGTCCTTATCTTTTTCATTGGATGGAAATAAAACACAACCAGGAAATCTGTCCCTTTTGTCAGAAAACAGAGCTTGAAGTCTTAGTCCCAGTTGAATAATTAGCTTAAAAAAGTGTTCAGTAAATTATACAGTCTTACATTCAGATTATTTTTAAATTGGCACACAGGAGGGATTTATAGCACAGAACCTAACTCATCAAAGCGTTTTCAGGTCCAAGAAGATTATTTTCAATTTTCCTTTAACTAAAGCAGATTCTTTTTTTTTTTTTTTTTGAGACAGATTCTCTGTTGCCCGAGCTAGAGTGCCACGGTGTCAGCCTAGCTCACAGCAACCTCAGACTCCTAGGTTCAAGGGATCCTCCTATCTCAGCCTCCTGAGTAGCTGGGACTACAGGCATGTGCCACCACGCCTGGCCAACTTTTCTATTTTTTTGTAGAGATGGGTGGGGGGCGGGGGGTGTCTCACTTTTGCTCAGGCTGGTCTCAAACTCCTGAGCCCAAAGGATTCTCCTGCCTTGGCCTCCCAGAGTGCTAGCATTACAGGCATGAGCCACCACACCCCGCCAGCAGATTCTTTTCTTAAAGAGACACTTAGATTATTCTGTTTACACCTTTCTACCTGTTTCTAAGTTCCCTAAGGACAGGAATTATACATTTACAACTTTGATCTCTCCACTGCTGCCCTACACCCACCCACAGGGTAAAAAGTACAGTATTTAAATATTTTGTTTGCCTGGAGAGAGGAAAGGCAGTGCCACAGCTATTAGAAAATGTGTCTTGCTTAAAACTACTGTTAAGGGCTCGGCATCTTCTCTGGCGTTAGTCCATTAACACATATCATTTAGGCACTTCCTGTGTGTTAGAGGATGTGGGGAAGGTATATAAAGACACAAAGAAAGTGTCTGCTGCCTGGGATGTCCCAATCCAGGGAGAGGTGGATAACTTTGCCTACTCAAGAGCTTTGTGCACACTAGGCATTTAATACACTTAAATTGAAGGAGGAAAAAGGAAGTGATAGAAGACGTCTTACAAGGTTAGGATGTGATTAAGTATAGGGAGAAACACTGTTCTTTAGGTAAGGGTAGATAATGGAAACCTGTAATTCTAGGTATTAAATATTCATCAACTTAAAGTACTAGCACTTAATATTTTAAGAAGTTAGGGCAATATGACAACCTACGTAAAGTTCATGAGAATACAAAGCAGGGCTTCTCAGTTTAAAAGACAATTACGGGATTCGTAGAGGCACATTATCTAAATAAGGAGGAAGGATGCAAATTCTTTACCTTTATTAAAGGTATTATTTTTAAAATTACAATATTGACTCAAACAATAAGTGAGCCATGGAGTTTTAGAATTATTCAGAATCGAGAGTTAACTTTGCTTCTTTTTCTTTTATGTAAGGATAGATTTTCATACTGGAACGTGGAAGATCAATTTGATTGGGTAGGGGAAAAAAGATTTCATCCTCACCTATCACTAGGTTCATGGCTAAAGCACCTTTAACAGAAGACAGATTAACAAAAGAAAAGCATACAAATTTATTTAATATAAATTTTACATGAAATGGGAGCCTTCAGAAATGAAGACCCAAAGAAACGGGGAAAGTTGTGTATTTTTGTGCTAAGTTCGATGAAGAAGTGATAGTTGCCAAGAAGTGTGATTGGGGCCGGGCGCGGTGGCTCACGCCTGTAATCCTAGCTCTCTGGGAGGCCGAGGCGGGCGGATCGTTCTGAGCCCAGGAGTTCGAAACCAGCCTGAGCAAGAGCGAGACCCCGTCTCTACTAAAAAATAGAAAGAAATTAACTGGACAGCTAAAAATATATAGAAAAAATTAGCCGGGCATGGTGGCGCATGCCTGTAGTCCCAGCTACTCGGGAGGCTGAGACGGTAGGATTGCTCGAGCCTGGGAGTTTGAGGTTGCTGTGAGCTAGGCTGACGCCATGGCGCTCGCCTCAGGCAAGAGAGTGAGACTCTGTCTCAAAAAAAAAAAAAAGAAAGAAAAAAAAAAAGAAGTGTGATTGGACAAAAGGTGCATGATCTAAGGGTCTTGCACCGGGGGAACTTAGCAAGGCCTGTTTGTTCACATTCTACCCTGAGTCCCTGTGTCTTCAGAGATGAGTGTTTCTTTCCTCCAGGTGCAGGGAGGGCACCTCTCACATGAGGGTCTTATAACCCACTTCGGAGGAATGTCAGAGAATTCTTTTCTGGCCTGCCTCAGGGGAGGAGGGTGGGGGAAGGTTAGAGGCGACCTTCCTGCTTCTGCTGTTTCCTCAAATGCCCAGGTGCCATATTTTGGGGTAGCGTGTCCTGAAGCACATACTTTCAAAACAATTTTCCGAAAACCAGCAACTCTGTTGCAGCTTCAGATCTAGTGTGTTAAAGTACTAAGGACTTAAGTTATACTTGTAGCACTAGAATAGCTACTTATGTAACACTGTAATAGTCAATTTTATCTTCAGAACTAAGCTAGCAATCCTGGATATTACTGATTTACTTGAATACATATAATTTACCTTAAATTCTTATGCTTTTTTATGCACCTATAAGGAAAATACATTCCATAAAAAAAATCATGAACTGTACCACTGTCAACTAAAATAATCAAAAGGGTCAGAATCTAATTTAAAGAGAGTTTACTCAAGTGCGAAGTTTGAGGATAGCCCACCCAGAAACACTAACTCTAAAGGAACGGAGCCAGTGTTCTGAAATAGGGAAGTTAAGGTTTCATTAATACAGACAGAGACAGAGTAGTTCTTAGCAGGATTACATTTTTTATGCAAGGGTGGTGCATAGTTACAGCAACGTGATCAGCTGTAGGCAGTGTCTCATTTTGGGAAGGGTTTGGGAAATGTTTATAACATTTTTTACAGAGAATGTAATAGTCATGTGTTTTCTGCCATCAGGTCTAAGCAAAGCAGGACAATAAATAGGAAGTTACCAAAAGGGTCATTCTTAATAATTAAGAAGGCAGAAGGTTTTTGTCCCCAACGTCATCTCTAGTCATTGTACACAATGAGAAAATTAAGAAACAAGTTAATCTATAATCTAAGAAACAGAAGTTGTAACCATATGTGACTCAGATCACAGTCACACCTCTCTCAAGGCTCGAAGTGTTTGGGGAGTTCCAACAGCTTTTAAATTATACTTATTTTCACACTACTTAGATCTTTAAACTCTATTGTCTGGGACAGTACTAAGTGATTGCCTCTTTTTTAAAAGAAGAAGTGAGGTGGATGCTTGTTAGCAGTAATGCTGAGGCTCAGTAAATCAGAGAACACCAGCAACACGCCTTGTGATGTGCCCCAGCCAGCATCTCATTTGAGGGTGGAAAAGTACTCCCTCTTGTCTAAAAAGTACTGTTTAGGAATTGATCCTGCAGCTCCCCAGCATGGCTCTGATGTTGTTCTCACGCAGCTTCTGCCAAACTGCGGGGAGAAGAAAGGCAACTTGTCCTTTGGACAAAGAAGAGAGTTTACTTGGAGGAGCTATGCCTGCAATTGAGAACCCCTGGTGCACCCCATGGTAGCCAAAGAGACCCGGGGCGCAGTGCTCCAGGCAGGGAGGAGCCCTGTGTTACTGCCCACAGATGTTGGCCAAGTGGCCCAGGTGGTGGTGTTACCAACCTGCCCCAGGTCACTGCATAGACGGGGGTTTTTTGAGGCCAACCCCTCTTGCCTCCAAGACCCGCATTGCCTCAAGATTAGAAGTAGCTTTGGAATTAAAGGTTAATATGAACATCTGAAGCTTAGGTAAGTTTATGTGTGGACTTCTTTGAGATCCTGCCCCAATGTGTCTAGGCTCATGTACTTGCAAGAGCACGTTCCTGACACTGTCTCCTCCTTCCTGCTGGAGTGTCTTGTTTCCTACTTACCACAATCGAGGCGCCTGAGAAAGCAGGCTTTGACCTGGATAAAAGCCTTATGGAATAAAACCATTCGGGCCATTGAGGTCCTAGTAAGTGTGGACCTGGTAGAAAAATGACCAGAACTTATGCTAATTTAAAGTAAATTTTGGTTTCTAAAGAGGCCAGCCTTGCACCTGCAAATCTGTAAAGTGCCGATGTTACGAAACGGTAGTACAAATTATAAATTTACTAACGACAAATCCCCTCACAGGTTTTAAAAGCATAACTGATGTAAAGTCGTTGTTAGTCTGAAGCTGTTCTTGTTGGGTTTTGTTCCACTGACATAGTAGGGTTTAAGCAAAGTCACTAGTAACTATTTTAAGTTTGGCTTGGTCATATTAATAATAGGAAGCTATCTTAAGGATTTAGTCTCAATAATTAGACATTGTCGAAAAGCAGTAAAGCCTGGATCATTTGCATCTCAAGCTAAATACTGGAGTTCTAGCTTAAACAAACAAAAAAAACCCTTTTTCTTAAGATAAGGACATTTACACTATTGTCGAGCTTAGAAATGGACAGGGCTGGAAGATGAGGTGCTCAGTGCTTGGCCAGGTTCCCCAGACTGGAAACGGAGCTGGGAGGCCGTGGGCAGCACCGCTAGCTGTGCGTGGCTGTCCATGCCGGAGAAACACGAATCTGTTAGGTGAATACATCAAACTGGGGATCAGCTCTGGGACCAAACGACCTGCAATGAGGCACGAACGTCTCTGAAATGAAGATTCCTGGGTCTTTCTTTGACATGACAGGACAATCCTTAAATGGGAGAACCACTCCCCTAAGGTTCACGGGCACATCCAGGGTGATGACAAATGTCTGTGTTGTGGCCCCCTGCCATGTAGGTCACGTCATCTGCGGTAAACTCTCCAGGACTCCCATTTTACTCCATCTGACTCCGGGTTAAAGCCCAGTGGCTCACATCCCATCTCTCCCTCCTTTCCTTCCTTCCCCTCCTCCTCTTTCATTCCGCCCCGGCCACCCAGGGCTCCTCAGAGTTCCTGGAACACCCGGCCACTCCCTTCCTCTGAGGCTCCCTGTGACTTCCACCCGAAACTCTTTCCCCAGGAATCTGCAGGGCTCACCTCCTCACCTCCTTCAGATTTCTGCTGAAATGTCGCCGGGCCACCCTATTTAAAATAGCAGTGCTTACATCTAGCTACATAATGTGCTCAAAATTGCTAAATGGAACTGGGATTCCAAAGGCCCGATCTTAGCATTCTGTGTTTCCACGTGTGACTGTTCTTTAAAGCTAATTAAAGATTTCTAAGTATATAGTAGTATATGCATGAGTGCAGTGGTTTTTCTGAGGTTTTTTTCTTCATTATTGCTGTTAGGAGATTGTTCAAATGCTGTCTTCATGTGAAGTGTAAATACAGGAAGCAGAAAAAGGGCAGAATTATGACTGAGGCTGGGTTGGGGGCCCCTTCTCAGCCTCTGGGGGGATTCTCAGAACCGACTCTGCCATGCCCAGCTTCACGTCCATTACCTAAGGCACAGCCAGGCTGACGAATCTTTCCTGAAGGCTGTGCAAGCCTTGTACTCAGGCTCTGGGTGGAGATTTGCCAGGACGGCTTTCCCCGCAGATCTCATTTTGGCATCAAATAACATTGCACAAAAACACTCGCAATCAAATGCAATAATTTTGAGAACAACTACCAAATTCTTAACTTTTGCATCTCAAGTCAATGTTCAGGTTTTTTTTTTTTTAAATTATTTTTAAGGTATTGACTTTGCCACTCGTAAGATAGCCAAGATGCTGAAGCCACAGAAAGTAATTGAGCAGAATGGCGATTCTTTTACCATCCACACATACAGCAGCCTAAGGAACTACCTTGTTAAGTTTAAAGTTGGGGAAGAATTTGATGAAGATAACAAAGGCCTGGATAACAGAAAGTGTAAGGTAAAAATTAAAGTAATAACATAGGCTCTAAATTTTGCAAGGTTAACTTGGAGTTTGCCGTAGCCATACTTGAGGATCCCACCAGAGCAAACCAACATTTCCTCCTCTCCCTCCTGCAGAGCTTGGTCATGTGGGATAATGACAGACTCACCTGTGTCCAGAAGGGGGAAAAGCAGAACAGAGGCTGGACCCACTGGATCGAAGGGGACAAGCTCCATCTGGTACGTGCCAAATTTTTTCTTATTTTTAACGATGACACAATATTAAAGGAAATGTCAAACAAGAAGCTATGATCAGTAATCAACTCAACTGTTTTCAGTTTTGCATGTTACTCTCCTGTCTCTGACAGAATATTCTGCGTTTTCATTTAATCTAAAAGCATTTTCCAGGTTCCTAAATAATTTTTCTGTTGAATTCACCATATATTTGTTGAATTATATAATAGGATGGCAAACTGGCTGCATAATATTCCAGCACACTGATGAACTGTCATTTTAGTAATATATTTCCTTACATAAGTGTCCAGGTGTCCAGAAACATTGTTTCAGGGTGTTTTCTGCTAGTGCTTAAACTCACATACATAGAGCTTTTTGCATCTGTAGATTTATTACCTTAGGATGAATTCACAGATGGGATTGCTGTTGTCAGAGGCACATACATCGTTGCCTCTTGCTACTTGGATGCCTTACTCACATCCAAAAGAGTGTATCAATGTACATGTCACCAGCACGAATCAATAATTCTAAAATATAATTTAGAAGGTGTAAATTGTACCTTAAGATTTAATCATGGTTTTAAACATAAGAATTCCTTCCTGCCATATATATTATAATAGCTTGCATATTGTAAGTGATGATTTTGTGCCCAATTACTGTGCTAAATCCTCTGAGTGCATTGTCTCATTTAGTCTTCATCTCAGTCCTGTGAAAGAGACACTATTGTTCCCATTTAAAAATGAAGAAATCGAGATTTTGAAATTCCACAAAGCTGCAGAGTAGAAATTCAAATCCAGGTCTGCAAAGAACGTGGGCTCGCAACTCTACACCCTTTGGTCTCATTGTGTGTGTGTGAAATCTAGGTGAGACCCAAGGAAACGAAATTAGAGCGCTTAGCTTAAAGTTGGGTCTGGGTGGCCTTGAGTTACAAAGGCATTGAAGATGCTGTGATTCTAGATTGACAAATCTCACACTCTTCTGACAAAAACAAAGCAAGAAACCTGTGCTTACAAAAATGTAAAATGGAATTGCAAAGAAAATGTAAATATATTTGAGGCTTTAGATTAGTTGGCTGTAAGAGGTAATGTTCAAAATATGAGGCTGGGCACGATGGCTCACGCCTGTAATCCTAGCACTCTGGGAGGCCAAGGTGGGAGGATTGCTTGAGGGCAGGAGTTTGAGACCAGCCTGAGCAAGAGCAAGACCCTGTCTCCACAAAAAATAGAAAAACTAGCCGGGCAAGGTGGCAAGTGCCTGTAGTCCCAGCTAGTCAGGAGGCTGAGGCAGTAGGATTGCTTGAGCCCAGGAGTTTGAGGTTGCTGTGAGCTAGGCTGGCACCACTGCACACTAGCCAGGGCACCACAGCAAGATGCCGTCTCAATCAATATACATACACATTTGGTCTTTGACCTGGGCTCCTGGCACACAGCTCTTACAGTAGTAAGAGTGTCTTCTGTATGCTAAAGAGATGACTGACAGCTGAGGGCCCCTAGGTAGCTTCAGGATGGGACCTGGTGACCAAAGAAACAGAAGCAGATTAGAGGGTTGGGACTTTCAGTCCACCTCTGGCTCTGGAGAGCAAAGAGAGGCTGGAGACTGAGCTGACCATGAATGGTCAATGATTCAATCAATCATGCCTATGGGATGACCCCTCCATAAACCCCCTAAACAAGAGGGTTTGGAGAGTTGCCACACTGGTGAGGACGTTGAGGTGCTGGGACCTGCCCACCTCCCATACTTAGCCCTGTGCGTTCCTTCCGTCCGGCTGTTCCTGAACTGTATACTTTATAATAAACTGGTAATGGCAAGTGGAGGGCTTTTCTGAGTTCTGTGAGCCATTCTAGCAAATTATCAAACCCAAGGACAGAGTTGTGGGAAACCCTGATTTGTAGCTGGCCAGTCAGAGCACAGGAGGCCCAGGCCTCTCGACTGGTGTCTGAATTTGGGGGCAGTGTTGTGACACTGAGCCCTTACCCTGTGGGATCTGTGCTCACTCGGGGCAGTCAGTGCCAGAACCGAATCACAGGACAGTCGGTATCTGAGCTGGAGAAGTGGGGCTGGAAAAGACACCACACATTGAATGTCAGAAGCGTCGAGAGCGAAAGCAGACCACATGCCGACTCATTTTCTTTCTTCTTCCCTTCTCCCTTCTCGCTAGGAGATGTTCTGCGAAGGCCAAGTGTGCAAACAGACGTTCCAGAGAGCCTGATCCGTACCCAACAGCAGAGTCCACTTGTTCCTGCAGCTTAATGCTGTCTCACATCGCAGAATGAACAGGTGTTAATCTGCCCCAGTTTAGTGATGGGGGCCTTGTGGCTGGAGAGATGTCACACGATGTGTCCCAGAAGTCATCTGCATTGTGGGGAAGCTGCTCAGCTCCAATAAACCTGTCCAAATGACTCCAAAGTTTTTCCTTCTAAATTTAGCAAAGCCCGTTATTTTAAGAAATATTTGAAAGCCTTCTATGTGCACAAGGGACACATCGATGAACAAAATGTAATTCTTGCCTTCGAGGCCAGTGAGAAAGCTAGACAAAGCAAGCAACCTGAGCAGTGGTGCTAAGCATAGGTGGCTGCAAGAGCTTGGGAGGGGCAAACTTGACTTTGGGGGATGGGCAGGTGGTGGCATTGACAGGGGTCTGGGGTAGTAGAGATGATCTTTAAGCCAAGACCTGAAGCTTAGGTAACTGGTGCAATTGGGAAGCATTTTAAGTGACAGGCTAGAGGTAAGTTGGAGAGATGTTTGAAGATCATTTTAGCTGGAGCATGGGGTACGGTATATGGGGGGTGGGGGAGGGAGGGATGGCAGAGGAGAGGAGTGACAGACTGGGACCCCATCACAAAGGGCCTTGAATGCCAAGTTAGAGGTGAGAGTTTGTCCCCAAAGAATAGGAGGATGGTGACAGGTATTAAGCAGGGGATCTGCATGACCGGATTTGCCCAGAGAAAGGAAGCCAGACTGCAGAGGGGGGAAGGAGGGCAGGTGGGGTGCAGTACGGGAGGCAGCTCGGACAGCCCCGGTAGAAACCAGGGCCGAGATGCTGTTGGTCAGGAGCACTGGGGCCCAAGTCCCAAAAATGGGGAAAAGACTCTAGGTGGGGACTGGGGAGAAATAGCCACTTCTTTAGGAAGCAGAATCCATAGGCCAAGGTGACTGCTGAGACTTAGGGGTGGGGGAAGGGGGAAGAGTCAAGGCAGATGCCCTGTTTTGGGTTCAGGCAGCCGCAGGAAGGATGAAACCCACCAGGGAGAGGGCAACGAGGGCAGAAGAAGGAAGAGGGGCTGGAGCTTAAGAGGCCTTGAGGTGCCTCTGCCCAGGAAGGGGGAGGCTGTGCCGGGGGCAGCCGGGCAGATGGGTCTGGAGACGTACAAATTGTCAAGCACAGAAACTGTGTGAATGGATGGGATTGTCCAGAATATTGTGTTTTAAGTGAGAAGAGAGAAACCTAAGGGACAAAGCCTGCAAAGAAAGGATGCCCAGAATGCTGGATAAACAAGGATGGCACCAGGGAAGCCAGGGGAGAGAGTGTCTGGGGATCGAGGGATGCTTGGCACACGCTAAGATGCCGGAGACAGGAGCAAGGCGAGCCCGCAGGATCTTGCCTCCCTGGCGAGGACAGCACAGCAGCACACCTGGTGCTGAAGCAGCACGTGGAGGCTCAGGGACTGGCTGCAGGTGAGAGTCCGGATGTGACTATTCGGTGGAGAAGCAGAAGGAACAGGGTGGTAGTTTCAGGGAGTCTTGGGAGGGAGCCACTTGGCAAGACTGGCAGACCACGGAGTCTCTGCTGGATAAGGAAAGTTAGGAAATGGCCATTGTGAACTTACTGAGTAACAACTACGAGCTAGGCACTGAGATGGGCTGTAGGAGTACAGTGGAGAACAGGAAGGGAAAAGTCTGTGCCTTTACGGAGCTTAGAGTCAGCTGGCGATGGCAGAATTCAGTAAGAAATAAAAGTCTGCCTATCAGATGTAAGTCTTGGTTTCTGGTAACAGAAACTAACTTGGATTTTTCTCTTGTTTTGGTTTTTAAGACAGGGTCTCAATCTGTTGCCCAGGCTGGAGTGTAGTGGCACAATCCTAGCTCACTGCAACCTCCAACTCCTGGGCTCAGGTGATCCTCCTGCCTCAGCCTCCCAAGTAGCTGGGACTACAGGTGTGTGCCACCACGCCTGGCTAATGTTTCTATTTTTTGTAGACACAGGGTCTCCCTCTTGCTCAAGCTGGTCTCAAACTCCTGGACTCAAGGGATCCTCCCGCCGCAGCCTCCCAATTTGCTGAAATTACAGGCATGAGCTGCCATGCCCGGCCTGAAACCAACTTGTTATTTGACCTTAGAAGCTGAGACTTTGGAGCCAAGTAAAGTCAGAAGACAGTTGTAGAACCGATTGGATATTGTGGCCCCAACAAACAAAAGGAACGTGAAATTGTTTCAGGACAGAATCCGGCGGTGAGTGGGTTAGCTGAGGCTGCGGCAGATTTGAGCATTACATAGTGAGTAACCCGAATCAGGAAGACCACCCCTTTTCGGAAATCTTCTCCATAACTTAACAGCTGTTGCTTTCGGGAAATTTGAAACAGTAGGCTCTGAAGGGAAGGTGAAACGGTATTGGTATTTCTTAATTCATCCAAATATAAAGGACCTGCTGTCCCCAGAACTGCGCTGATTCCTGGAATTTAGCAGTGAGAAAAATGAAAAATTCCTCCCCTCAGGGACCTTTCATTCCAATGGGAGGAGAGAGACAATAAACATAAGTAAAAAATATAGCATATCAGGGGGCCAGGCACAGTGGCTCACGCCTGTAATCCTAGCACTCTGGGAGGCCGAGGCGGGTGGATCGTTCTGAGCTCAGGAGTTCGAGACCAGCCTGAGCAAGAGTGAGACCCCCGTCTCTACCAAAAAAAATAGAAAGAAATTAATTGGACAGCTAAAAATATATATATAGAAAAAAAAATTAGCCGGGCATGGTGGCGCATGCCTGTAGTCCCAGCTACTAAGGAGGCTGAGACAGTAGGATTGCTTGAGCCCAGGAGTTTGAGGTTGCTGTGAGCTAGGCTGACGCCACTCGCCCCAGGCAAGAGAGTGAGACTCTGCCTCATAAAAAAAAAAAAAAAAAAAAAAAAAATATATATATATATATATATATATATAGCATGTCAGATGGTGGGAAGAGCTAAAAAGAAAATAGGGAAGAAGAGGAGGAAAGCAGGATGTTGGTGGCGCTCTTTCAAAGAAGAGAGTTAAAAAGGCCTCAGGAAAATGTGACATTTAGGGAGAGTGTTAAGGCGAGGGAATAAGCTTTGTGGGTGGCTAGGGGCAGAGGACAAGCGCAGAGGCCCTGAGGTGAGAGGTGGGTGATGCGCGGCAGGCGTAGCAAGGCCCAGAGTAGGAGGAGGCGAGCTTGGCCCTTTGGCAGAGGCGGGGGCTTTGAGCAAGTCTGGACTCCAGTCTCACCCGCTAAGACCACTGCACGGGCACCCCTCGAAGCAGCAACTTCAGTTTAGGTATAGAAGCAGTTGACTTCTTTTCAATCCTGCAAGTCTCCAAGTTGTGGGGCTCTGAAAACTCGGGTCACGGGAAGAGAGTGTCTCTCTCAGCAAAGGTGTGCTCGCTTCCACCTCTGACTGCCCTTGCACCAGCGAAAGCCTGTCTGGCTCCCGTTCATCCTTCTCTTACGGGACCTGACTGAGAGCAGCAACAAGCAACCAGCAATATTTACCTGCCTTTCTTGTGCAAACTGTAGTTCCGGTTAAGCAAACAGGGACAGAAAGTCCTTACTGATAGAAGAATGCCAGCTAATAGATGTGAAAGGAATAATCGATTTAGAAGATCACCATTTTTCAACCTTTAATGAAAGCATGGATGCCGGCCATGATTATCAATGACTCTAAAAGCATTAGATGAGCTAATAGGGGCTTTAAAATGGATGGATCAGGCTGACACCACCCAGATCAACCCAGTGATCAATCTTAATGCCGCTCAAAATGGGGCCACTGGCCACTGTGTGTGCCAAGATGATGCAATAAAAGGCACAACATATTGGTTCATAGGAAACATGGGGCACTGGGGGGACCTGTCACATGACACCATCAGCCAAGTCCAGAATGTGGGGAATTCTAGAGGATAAATAAGTGGTTACTTCAACCAATAACACAGCATGATAAATGAGGGTAAGGAGAATTGCTGTAGATTTGAAGAAGTAAAGTACAAGTCTTATCAATCAAATGCAATATGCGGACTTTGTTTAGAGCTAGTCAAATAAACCAACCATAAAAAGATATATTTTAGACAACTAGGGAAATTTGAACATGGGCTAATGTATTAGGGTTTTACAGAGAAATTAAGCCAATAGGAAATGTATATATACAGAGAGATTATTAATAATTTTAGGCCAGGTGAGGTGGCTCACATCTGTAATCCCAGCACTTTGGGAGGCTGAGGCAGGAGGATCACTTGAGGCCAGCAGTTCGAGACCAGCCTGGGCAATACAGTGAAATCCCTATCTCTAAATTATATATGTGTATAAGTTACTAATTTTCTTGGTATGTTAATGACATTGTGGTGGGATGTTTTAGTAGCTCCTATCTATCAAAGATGTACTAACATATTTATAGGAAAAATTATGTGTCTGGAATATGCTTTGAAATATTCCAGAAAAAACAAAACATTAGGGGTATATATAAAACAAGAGTTGCAAAATTTTTGGTAATGTATTGGAGCTGGGTATATGTGAGTCTAATTAAGCCAGTCTCCCGTGAGACCAGGGAGGTGCAGAGGGCTCTCACCCGGAGGGGCACCGGTGTCCACGGCCCACAGGAGCCCAGCACTCCTCTTATCCCTCTGGAAGCAGTGGCCTTTTTTTCTTTTTTTTTCAAATTTTAAAAAATATTAAAAATTTATAAAAATTTAAAAATAATAATAATAATTAAGCCAGTCTCTCTACATTTGTGTGTGTTTGGGAACTTCCTGTGTATCAGAAAAGGAAAAGAGAATACCTAGTACATCCAACTTCCCATATTTTTCTTACTATTCCCCTGATACTATGAGTATGTGGTTTCATCCCAAAATTTAGCAGATGACAATTTGGCCAAAATGTCTTACGACCACATGACTGGTGTCACCAGATTTTCAGCCCATAAACATCAGACGCTTAACTCTTGCTGCAAAGGCTATTAAGTCATTTTAAGGACTTATTGCAATATTCTACCATCAGAAACAAAATTCTGCATCAGGTAAGTATGTGTTTAGCATCAAGTAATAGAGAATGTGACTAACAATAGTTTAAATGAGTAGAGTTTTTTAGAGTTTTTTGTTTTTGTTTTACTATCTCATATGACGAGTGGAGAGAGGCAGTCCAGCTCGGGGAAGCTGCTGTGGGAGGGGATGTTGGGTCCATGCCCTGTTATACCCCAGCCCCAGGGCTTATAGTTAATAAGGAACACGTAGGACAAATGAATTCCACCTCTCAGAGAAAGGCAAGATTTTGCCTAAGGGCAGGATTTATGGTAAGTAAAAGTAGAATCTTAGAGGCATTAGCAGAATCTTAGAGGCATTCCCGGAACTGGGGTTAATCCACATAAAGGCTTAGTGGCAGAGATAGAGTTGCCTCATTTTCCACAATATATGAGGAGATTTATTGTGGGAATTGGCTCATGAGATTATGGAGGCCAAGAAGTCCCAAGATATGCTGTCTGCAAGCTTGAGAACCGAGAATGCCAGTCCTAGGAACTAGGCGCTCTGATGTCTGAAGACAGGAGAAGTGGACACCCCCGCTCCAGAAGAGAGAGAGAACTCACCCTCCTCCACCTTTTTGTTCCCCGTGGGCCCCCAGTGGACCGGATGAAGCCCGTCCACAACGGCGAGGGCAGATCGTCCTTACTGTGCGCTGATTCACATGCTGATCTCTCCCGGAAACGCCCTCACGGACTCCCCTGGAAATAATGTTTCTGCTGAGCATCCCTTAGCCCATTCAAATTGACACATAAAATTAACCATCACGACCATATACTATAGGATTCATTTATATGAAATGTTCAGAACAAGCAAATGCAGAGACAGAAAGGAAATTCGAGGTTACCAGGGGCCAGAGGGTGGAGGAGAGTGGGGAGGTACTGCTCATGGGGACGGAGTTTCTGTTTGGAGTGATGGAAAGGTTTTGGAGCTCAACAGAGGGGATGGTTGCACGACGTTGTGAATGTACGAAATGCCACTGAATTGTACACTTTAAAACGGTTAATTTTAGGTTATATGAATTTCATGTAAAAAAAAGTATTAGTCCGCTTGGGCAGTGCATGGGAGAAAAAATGTATCTTTTCCTCTCACCCATCGCAAGGGGACCCATCGTTCTTGTGGCTGAGGCCCCTAAAACAGAAGACAGATTAACAAGAGAAAAGCATACAAATGTATTTAACGTGAGTTTTACGTGACATAGGCACCCTCAGAAATGAAGACCCAAAGCGTGTCCGTACACGTAGGTTTGGTGAGAGTGATCGGTCACGAAGAAGCATGATCGGAGGACGAAAGGCTTGGATCCAATGTTCATAGGCTGGGGGAACTTTACAGGCCTGTTTCCGTGTCCCCGTTCTCTGTGTCCGTGTCTTCAGAGATAAGGACATTCCCTGGGTAGAAGGAGGGCGCTTCTGGAATGAGAATCTCATGACCTACTTCAGGGGAAGGTCAGCTCAGTTTTATGGGCTTCTTCAGGGAGAAGCGGTGGGGGGAAGGTGAAAGTGACTTTCCTGCTTCTGCTGTTTTCTCAAATGCCAAGGTGCCTTATTTCGGGGCAGTGTGTCCTGAACTCCATACACTGCCATAACAAATTGCCAGACTGAGGAGCTTAAACGACAGAAGTTTATTTTCTCACAGTTCTGGAGGCGGGAAGTCCAAGATCTAGGTGTGGGAAAGTCTGGTTTCTCCCAAGGCCTCTCTCTTTGGTTTGCAGACGGCTGCCTTCTGGCTGTGTCCTTGCATGGCCTTTGTTTCCTCCTCTTCTTAGGGGGACACTAGTCACATGAGATCAGGGCCCCACTCTTATGACCTCTTTTAATCTTAATCACCTTGTTAAAGGGCCTATCTCCAAACAGGATCGCATTGGGGATAAAAGTTTCAACTGTTAATGGAAAAAAGTCCAAACTCCGTAAAATAATTTGAAGAGGTCTATTCTGAGCCGAATGCTGTGACTGACCTGGAGCACATGGCCTCAAGAGGTCCTGGGAAAATGTGCCCATGGTAGCTGGGTTACCGTTTGGTTTTACGCATTCACGGAGACAGGAATTACACGTAAGACCCTAAGTCAGTGGAGGGTGTACGTCAGTTCATTGGTTTGGCCTGAAAAGGTGGGGCATCGCTAAGGGGGTAAGGGGGTGGGGCATATAGGTTATAGGTGGGCTTAAAGATTCTTTGATTTGTAACCAGTTAAAGAAACGAAGCTTTGTCTCGAAGGCTTGGAATGTTCTAACTGAAGGTAAGGATGTCTGTTAATCAGAGACAAGCCACGAGCCATTTACCTACACTCAGGTGATCGGGTGAGTAAACTGACTGCCTGCAGGTGCGGTTTGAGCCTTGTACAGCCTTAGGCCTGTTAATGAGTCATGAAGGACATCTCCAAGAAGGGAAGGGGGCATGACCGGGCACGTCTGCCCTCCCTTCTCAGGGCCAGCAACTCAGCGTTAGGGTATTTCCTGGGTCCCCTTGGCCAAGAGAGGGTCCGTTCAGTCAGTTGGGGGACGGTTAAGATTTATTTCAGTTCACACGACCTGTGAATTCGGAGGGACACAATTCAGTTCATCACTCTCGAAGATGTGGAGGAATGAGCCAGCCATATGACACAGTGAAGATTTAGGCACAACGTAAGGAGCAAGTCAATAGCCAGGCGCAGTGGCTCAAGCAGGTAATCCTAGCACTTAGGGAGGTCAAGGCAGGAGGACGGTTTGAGGCCAGGAGTTGGAGTGCAGCCTGGGCAACACAGTGAGGCCCATCTCTACAAAAAATAAAAAAATTAGCCAGGTCTGGTGGCACCGCCCTGTAGTCCCAGTTGTTCAGGAAGCTGAGGCAGGAGGATTACTCAAGCCCAGGAGTTTGAGGCTGCAGTGAGCTATGATCACGCCACTGCACCCCAGCCTGGGCGTCAGAGGCCGTGTATCCAAACAAACAAATAAAAAAACATGTCAATAGAGCTAAGCCTTCCAATTTATCCGTGAAAATATCCAAGAGCCAAAGGAGGAAATTCAGTTGAGAAAAGCAATGGTTTCATAGCTCTACCAGGAGGAGGTCTGAGCACCTTCCCTCCTTTCTTCTTTCCTTTCTTCCCCACTGTTTTCTCTCCTCTCCTGCTTCTCCTTCTTCCTAGTGACTCCAAAGTGTTTTGTTGTTGGCTTTTTGGTTTTACTTTTTGTAGAGATGGGTGTGTGTGTGTGTGGGGGGGGTGTCTCACTATGTTCCTCCAGCTGGTCTCGAACTCCTGGCCTCAAGGGATCCTTCCACCTCAGCCTCCCAAATTGCTGGGATTACAGGCGTGCGCCACCGCGCCCGGCCTATGCCTCTTTCTTCAGGCATTTTAAAAAAGGAGTTTTAAGTGTTAGAAATCAAGCAGAAAAATGTGGCTTCTAACTAAGACTCCTGCTTTACTCCTCTCCAAGGGAAAGACGTCGCACAGCCGGCCAGGGGGCTCACTTGGCTCACGTTCCGAACGTGAAGTGTCCCGGAACCCGCGCCCCGGCAGGATTTCGCGGCGGTCGGAGGCGTCCAGCAGGGGGCGGCCGCGGGGCGGCCTGGGCCGCAGGGAGGGAGGGGGCGGAGGCGGCGGTGGCCGCGGGGCCGCGGGAGGAAAGGGCGGCTCTGGCGCCGGAGGAGCAGGAGGCCCCCAGCCCCTCCGCAGGAGCTGCGCGCTGGGAAGGAGGGAGGGCCCTTGTTCTTTGGTCTTAATTATTATTTTTTTTAAATTGTGGTAACATAAGCTTAACATAAAATTTACCACTTTAAGCGTTTTTAAACATACAGTTGGGTAGCATCAAATACGTTCACGTTGCTATGCAACCATCACCAACATCCATCTCCAGAACCTTCTTCTCATCCTGCTGAAACCCTGTCCGCATAAAACACGACCTCCTGTTTCCTCCTACAGCCAGCCGCTGGCACCCACTGTTCTACTTTCTCTCTGCATATCTGACTACTGTAAGCACCCGGACAAATGGAATCATACAGTATTTGTCCTTTTTTAAAAAAATTTTTTTTTGTTCTATTTTGTTTGTTCAGTTTATTATTATCATATTTTTTTTTTTGTTTTTTTGAGACAGAGTCTTGCTCTGTCGCTGGAGCTAGAGTGCCGTGATGTCACAGCAACGTCAAACTCCTGGGCTCAAGCGATCCCCGTGCCTCAGACTCCTGAGTAGCTGGGACTACAGGCACAGGCCACCACATCCGGCTAATTTTTTCTATTTTTTTGTAGAGATTGTTGGGGGGGGGGGTTCACTCTGGCTCAGGCTGGTCTCGAACTCCTGACCTCAAGCAATCCTCCTTCTAGGCCTCCCAGAGTGCTAGGATTACAGGTGTGAGCCATCCCCGCCCAGCCGGTATTTGTCCTTTTGTGCCTGGCTTATATTACTTAGCAGAAATCACAGTTCATCCATCTTGTAGCATGTGTCAAAAGTCCCTCCTTTTTAAGGCTGAATAATATTTCATTGTGTGTGTGTACCACATTTTGTTTATCCGTTCATCCATCAGTGGAGACTTGGGTTGTACAAATATCTCCTCAAGACACTTGCTAGAGTGAGAGCTCATACTGTGGATGAGAAAGAATTTTTGACACACAAAGATTAGAATAATTTTAAAGAAAGAAAGTTTATTTTACTTTCCAAAGGTGGGAAGGGCTTGGCACAAAGAGAAAGAAAGGAGAAGTGTCTGCAGGGAGGATATGGGGTTTGGGATTTTTATTGGGGGTAAAGGGAAAAAAGTTATTGTTGTAAATTGGCAGTTGTGAAACGGCTGCGTCTGTTTTTCCCTTTTTTCTCTCTTTTCTGTGAGGCTGGTTTATCAGAGTCCTTGGAATATGGTCTGGCGAGAGCAGGAGCTGGGGAGCAGTACGCTTCTTCTATTTGTTCAGTTTCTTTTCAGTGTTGTGAAAAACAAACCTTTAGAAACAACGAGTTAGACCACAGGTGTTTAATCGTATAAGGGGCCGTTGTGTGTTGTGATCTTCCCCTTCAAAAGCGCAATTATGCTGGGCGCGGTGGCTCATGCCTGTAATCCCAGCACTCTGGGAGGCTGAGGCAGGAGGATCGTTTGAGCTCAGGAGTTCGAGACCAGCCTGAGCAAGAGTGAGACCCCGTCTCTACTAAAAATAGAAAGAAATTGGCTGGACAACTAAAAAAAAAAATTGAAAAAAAACGGCAATTATGTGTTGTCGGTATTTTTCTATTTTTTTTTTTTAGATAGTTTATTTTTCTCTGTTAGAGAGTTTATTAGCAAGGCCATCCTATCAACACTGCTTTCAACTCTTTGGGGTATATACCAAGAAGTGGAATACCTGGGTCATGTGGTAATTCTATGTATAACTTTTTGTAGAACTGCCACATTGACCTTGCTGTACCATTTTACATTTCCACCAGCATTGCACAAGGATTCCAGTTTCTCCACATCCTGCCAATGCTTGCTATCTTTTATTTTCTGATAATAGCCATCCTAATGGGTGCATTTTAAAAAATTGTGGTAAAATACTCATAACATCAGATTTACCATTTAAACTATTTTTAAGTTTACAATTCAAAGGCATTCAGTAGAGTCCCAATGTTGTGCAACCATCACCACTGTCTAGTTGGAAAACTTTTTTTTTCTTTTTTTTGGAGAAAGGGTCTTGCTGTCACCTGAGCTAGAGTGCGGTGGCATCATCATAGCTCACTGCAACCTCGAGCTCCTGGGCTCAAGCCATCCTCCTGCCTCAACCTCCTGAGTAGCTGGGACTATAGGTGCGTGCCACTCACCTGGCTAATTTAGTCAGAGAACTTTCTTATTATCTTAGATGAAAACCTCTTACTCATTAGCATTCACCCTCTCCCCCACAGCCCCTGGCAACAACTAATCTGCTTTCTGTCTCTGTGGATTTGCCTATTTGGATATTTTATATAAATGGTATCATACAATATGTGGTTTCTTTCAGTCAGCATAATGTTTTCGAGGGTCATCCAAGTTGTAGCATGTACCTGTACTTCATTCCTTTTTATGGCTAGTGTTCCATTGTGTGCTAGGCCACATTGTGTTTATCCATCATCCATTCATTGACATTTGGACTATTTTCACCTTTAGGCTATTGTGGATAGGGCTGCGATGAATATTTATGTACAAAATTTTCTTTGCATATCTGATTTCTTTTTTTTTTTTTTTTTTTTTTGAGACAGAGTCCTGCTCTGTTACCTGGGCTAGAGTGCCATGGTGTCAGCCTACTTACAGCAACCTCAAACTCCTGGGCTCAAGCGATCCTCCTGCCTCAGCCTCCCCGGTAGCTGGGACAACAGGTGCATGTCACCACACCCGGCTAATTTTTCTATTTTTAGTGGAGACAGGGTCTCCTCTTGCTCAGGCTGGTCTGGAATTCCTGAGCTCAAACGATCCTCCCACCTCAGCCTCCCAGAGCGCTAGGGTTACAGGCGTGCGCCACCATGCCCGGCCTATCTGATTTCAATTATTTTGGCATGTATCTAGGAGTGGAATTGCTGGGCCACAAGGTAATTCCATGTTCAACTTGAGGAGCTGCCACACTGTTTTCCACAATGGCTGTATCATCTTACATTCCCAAAAGTAAGTTATGAGGGTTCCAATTTCTCCACATTTTTGCCAACACTTGTTATTTTTTTAAATTATTGCCATTCCAGTAGGTATTTTTTCAATTTTATTAGTAAGAAAAGGGATGTGGAGGCTAGAGCAACTCCATTTTGGATACTAATCTGCCATGTTGACTTCTGATTAACTCTAGTTCTGGGAATGTCTCTAAGATTTCTGCTTTATCTACTGTTAAGATGCAAATCCTAGGCTGGGTGTGGTGGCTCACGCCTGTAATCCTAGCACTCTGGGAGCCTGAGGTGGGCGGATCGTTTGAGCTTAGGAGTTGAGACCAGCCTGAGCAAGAGGGGGACCCCATCTCTACTAAAAATAGAAAGAAATTGGCTGGACAACTAAAAATATATAGAAAAAATTAGCCGGGCATGGTGGTGCATGCCTGTAGTCCCAGCTACACGGGAGGCTGAGGCAGAAGGATCGCTTGAGCCCAGGAGTTTGAGGTTGCTGTGAGCTAGGCTGATGCCACGGCACTCTAGCCCAGGCAACAGAGTAAGACTTTGTCTCAAAAAAAAAGAAAAGAGAAAGATGCAAATCCTGCCCTTTGGCCAAAAGAATCTTTATATGTATTTACCATAAATCTTGCCTCGGCAAATTCTTGCCTCTCCCTGTGGTACAGAAGCCCTGAGTCTGGGCTAACAGTGAGGGCATCCACCGCCATCTTGTCTTGAGGCCCCCGCAAGACATGGCTTCTGTTTGTAAGTCCCTATTAAATGTTTCTCTCTGAGAAACTGGATTTGTCCACCTCTTTTTTTGGCCTCTTGGCTTCCTTGGCCTTTGGGGGTAGGTTTGCATAGACCGGCTCACCACAGAATGAGGGGAAAGAAAGAATGCACGTAGAGGCAGAGAGGTACACAGGTTTGGTTATTCATCTTTATAATTTCTCACATTTGCATCCCAGGACCTCCTGCAGGGTGGACTCCTCTACCAGTGTCTGCTGAGTTGACTGACACTCAGCTAATTGTGATAAAAATGCTTCTAACTGCCAGGTATGGTGAGCTATAGCGAAGCTGGACCTCTATATCAGAAGATTCAAATTACATATGTGGGTGGAAAAAGTAGCTGACTTAGAAGCTACTGTTCCAAGCTCTGTGACCTGAAGAAGTGTATGCCTCAAGGCCCCTCCCTTGCACAGGCCCCTGCCAAAACTCCCCACGGGCCCTACAATGTCTTATTTTCTAAAATCTGCAAATGGTTAAGATTGCTGTCTCTTTCCACTCCCCGCTTTCCTCCATCTGGTAGGTTACAGTAACCGAAGGCATTTGGGGGAAAGCTGAGTTGGGAATACATTGCTTCTGAGGTTCCTTCTGATACCAGGTAAGTGGAGTCTTATCTGCACCAACAACCGATTCTCGGATTCTCTGACACCAACTGGCTGTCCAACAATTCGACTCAATGCTGACACCGTCTACCTGGAGGTAGCATCAGATCCCACAAGTTAAAAGGCTCAGTCCCACAAGAGTCCCCCCACTTCAGATGCTAGCTGCAAATGGGGTGCCCACACTTCTGCCCAGCCAACTACAAATTCAGGGGTTCCCTCTTCTCCCGCTTAGGTGCAATAATTTGCTGGATGGCTCACAGAACTCATGAAGGCATTTTACTTATGTTTACTGGTGTATTATCAAGGGTACAACTCAGGCACAGCCAGATGGACGGCATGAACAGGACAAAGTCTGGGGGGTGTGGAACCGAAGATTTGGTCTAGGCGAGACTCTCTCCTGAGGCCCACTGGAACTCCCCGAAGGAGCCCAGCAGGGGAGGAAGCAGGAAGCAGCCAGAGAACCAAAGAGAAACCTGGGCCCACCATGAGCCTGGAGAACAAGCCTGACCTGAAAGTCTACTTCTGGGCCTTGTGGTTATGGAAATCCATAAATTCCTTTTACTGTTGCTGCCAGTTTAAGGTGTGCTCTTCCATACTCACACAGGAGGTGTCCTAACTAATAAACACAGTGTAGTCGGAGGAAACACTCCAAACTCCTAAGCATCATGTTATATAAATTGTGAAAAATGGGCAAGAGCTGATTGCCACTTCTCCTGAGCTGTTTGCTTCTGGTTACCCAGATATTGATAATGATAACAATAAAAATACAGATATGCTCTCAATACAGGAACATGGCGAGGAATGCAGATGTGACAAAATAAATAAATGAAGCTCTGTAAGCCACGGCTTCCACTCTGGGTGTCATGCTTTGTTTCTTAGACCGCTGGGTACTTGGGTGTTGTTATATTATTATTGATACCTCTCTGTTCATTTAAAAATATTCCATAAATAAATAAAACACTTTGAGCCTAAGCAATCGTGCTGTGCCGATGGGAAGAGACTCAAAACCCAGTGAAATGTGCACAGCCAACGTTATCTCTACTTTACGAATCCGGAATCGGAATTACACAAAGGTTAGGTGACTTCCCAGGAGGGTCAGAAAGTTGGTTAGTGACAGAGCCAAGCGTAGAACCCTAGGCTCTACCTTCTACACGGTGCATCTCCTTCTGGGTTGGTTTAATGTCCTCACCATGGTGGCCGGTGTCAATGTTCTCCAGTGCCAATTATCAGAACCTGCCACTGGGGGCGCTAGCGATACACGAGACTGGATAAGAGTCAGGCATAATTCCCACTCGACATTGAGCATCTCAGCCAAGTACACGTCTTTGGTGAAAAATGGATCTGAGTGGGAAGGGTATGGTATATACAGGAAGAAGAAAAATGCTTACTTCACTAAAAATGAAGTTATAAAAATGGATGATAATAATTAAAAAACACATAATGCTTAGTATGGGTCGAGCCCTATTCTAAGTGCATTACGTATATTAACTAATTTAATTTTCACAGCCTATGAAACAGCTATTGTTCATATTTCCATTTACAGGTTAGGCAATTTAGACATAGAGACATTAAGTAACTTGCCAAAAATCATAGAATGAGTAAAATAGGGGAGACAGAACTCAAAGCTCAGCCGTCCGGCTCCAGAGCGTGTGCTTGTGCTACACTCCGCCGCAGGATATGGTTGATATGTTCAACACAATTAATCATTTTATCTTGAGTCAGCCTTGCTGCTTCACAAAATGTTACACCTTTATTCCTCATGTATGTTCTTCTCCTCCTCCTACTTTGGCCACTAAAATATCAGGGAACTATTTCCACAAAAAAACCTTTAAATTATTCTTTCCTTCTGTCCTTCCTTCCTTCCTTCTTTCCTCCCATACACACTGTGTGCTTACTACGTGCTTGGTGTTGTGCAGGTTGCCTGGAACCCAGGGACACTGACGTTTCTGTTAAGGTACGCTTTGCATATTCCAAGCCTCCATGTCCACATCAGCTTCGTCCCCCAGCCCGGGTCTCTGGTCCCAAATTCAGATGTGTTGCCTTCTGACTGTAGAAGCAAGAAAGAACTGGACAGCAAACAAGGTGAAAACACAAATCCCCGTCTGTCGATTCTGTGAGTTACATTTTCTTTCTCAAGGCTCCACATGGCTTCATCCCATCATCTCCTAGGCCAGGGCATGAGCTCCGGGTCAAGATGGGCCAGACGCTGGTGTTGACTGCAGCCAGGCAGTTCGGATCAGTAACGCAGTGATGGCTCTGGTTTAGAAATTTGCCAGCTTGGTGTTTCTGTTGTTCGTAAAGAACCTACGCAGACTTTGACTCTGTCTGGACCTCTCAAGTTTTGGTTCTAAGGAGACTGAGCAAAAATCTTTCCACGAAATCACTATCAGATGGGGGCCCTTCAGCACAACCAGCTGGAAGGGCTCATCTTTAGCAAAGAAATACCTTCTAGCAGGCACTTTTATTATCCACACGTACTGGACACCCTTAAAGGAAAAAAAAGGAGGAGGAAGAGGAGGGGTTGGGGAGGAGGAGAAACAGCATTTTAGTTTTGCTTGTAATAAAAATGTCATTTCTTGGACTATGACCCTTGTTAGTGCTTTTTAAATTTGACAGGCTTATTGAGGTATAATTTATGTACCACAAAATATACCCATTAAAAGTGTACAGTCCAATAATTTTTAGTAAAGTGATACAGTTGTGCAACCATTCCCACAATTCAGTTTCGGAACAAGTCCATCACTCCAAAAAGTTCCCTAGAGTCCATGTGCTGACAACTGTTA
>RJWJ010004021.1:54553-80211 GCA_004363605.1 Indri indri
GTGCCGTGGCGTCAGCCTAGCTCACAGCAACCTCAAACTCCTGGGCTCGAGCAATCCTACTGTCTCAGCCTCCCGAGTAGCTGGGACTACAGGCATGCGCCACCATGCCCGGCTAATTTTTTTTCTCTATATATTTTTAGCTGTCCAATTAATTTCTTTCTATTTTTTGGTAGAGACGGGGTCTCGCTCTTGCTCAGGCTGGTCTCGAACTCCTGAGCTCAGAACGATCCGCCCACCTCAGCCTCCCAGAGTGCTAGGATTACAGGCGTGAGCCACCGCGCCCGGCGACAACTGTTATTTTATAGCCTCTTCGTTTGGAGTCCCAGACAGTGAAACTAGTCGATATATTTATAATGAATAATTTTTATATTCTCTTTGTTTCTGCCCAGGGCAAGAATCTCTACTTTATTTCATGAGACCTTTTGTAGGAGATTATTTCCCCTCATTTTCTTGCTCTGAAAGGTTTTCGATTCTCCATAGATAAGAGGTTTGATTTTTTTTCTTTTCTTTTCTTTTTTTTTTGAGACAGTCTCTGTCGCCCTGGCTAGAGTGTAGTGGTATCAGCATGGCTCACTGCAGCCTCCAACTCCTGGGCTCAAACGATCCTCCTGCCTCAGTCTCCCAAGTAACTGGGGCTACAAGCACACACCACCATGCCCAGCTGATTTTTTATATTTTTAGTAGAGACAGGGGTCTCACTCTTGCTCAGGCTGGTCTTGAACTTCTGAGCTTAAGTGATCCTTCTGCCTCTGCTTCCCAGATTGCTAGGATGACATGTGTGAGTCACTGCGCCTGGCTGAGAGGTTTGCTTTTCATATTTACTTGATGTGCTCATTTATATTTAACTGTAACTTCTGGGTCAAATATTTTGGGCCCTTTGCGTAACAGTCTTCTAATTATTAACAATAAACGAGCTTTTGGTTTAGGGCAAGAGTAACAGGTACATTCCCAATCTTATTCCTTCCATGAAAATGTTTTCTGTGAATATAAGAATCACTAGTCATAAAATTATAAGATAAGCTTTTTTCCAATGATGAGATGTAGATTATTCCACCACTTTGAGAAGTGCTTATCTTAGCACTGAGAATGGCCGACGAGGGAGATCATAATGCTAGCAGCCCCTACAGCAATGAACTCTGACTGTGGGTCAGTGAGGAGACTGAGCTGTCCTCTTGTTGTTCCTGAGTCTGGTGGAGTAGAGATGTGTTTGCCTCCCCATCATCCATTTTGTCCTCCCATTTTGCCCCAGTCATATTACCGGAGTGAGACTGGCCACACCCCTAGTTTTGTGGGTGGTTCCTGATTGGCTTAATCACGGTCAGCATTTCCTACATCCCTAAGCGATTGCCTCAGGGGCAAGTAATGTGACCACAGTTGGCCCAATCAGAGTGAAGGATATTTACTTATTGATGGTAGGAAGAAGTTTTATTCCCTACTCCTCCCCGTGTCCTGCCCCCTACTTTTTCTTCAAATCAGATAGGCTGATAAAATCCCTTAGTGTCTAAACCAGTTCTGTTGCTTGCATTGTAAGGAGTCCTTGTGGACATACTTTACGATAACAGTGTAAGGTAACTCTTATCCTCCAAATTGTATAGAATGAAAAACTGACGATTGGAGAATGCTGAACAATTTGCTTGAAATCCGACAGTTGTGCTATCCATCCTGTGGAAGAGTTCCCATTCTCCTGCACGGAGTGGTGCTGGACATCATCACTGGATTAAACAGACAAAATCTATCTTCCAAACATTAAATGTACAACTAGAGCTTCCTCTTCAAACACGTGAATGCAAATAAACCAAGAAAAATATTGAAAATTGCTGGCAAAAAAAGTGGTGATTCCATTCTAATAAAGAGACTATATTGTCTCCAAGGAAAAGGAAAAGGAGAAACATATATTTAGGTGCACCAGGATACAAAAACAAAAATATTTAAAGCCTTATTTATAATTGCTAAAATCTAGAAAGATGCATTCATCAAGAGTACAGTGGGTGAGGAAACCATGGTACAATATTCGCACAATGGAATACTTTACAGCAATGAACACGAATCAACTATGCAAGCTAAATACAACAGCACGGGTGAATCTCATAATGTGGAACAACCAAAAAGGGTAAGGTACAAAAAAAGCCATTGTATAATTTCATTTATATACAATTCAAAAGTAGGCAAAAACTAAACTATATTGTTTTGGGATGCACGTATAAGTGGTAAAATTATATATGAAGAAAAGCACGGAAATGATCACCGTGAAGGTCAGGATAGCGACCCCTGTAGACCTAAGGGGCAGGGTTGTGGCCGGCAGGCAGGAGGACAGAGGGGAGGGGAGGTGACTGGGGCAGTGCTGGATTCCTTGGCTAAGGTGGTGATTACACAGATTTTACTTTATAATCACTTGTATGCACATTTCTGTAAAGGTGTTCTATTTCACAATGAAACACTTTTCTAAAAGAAAGAAAAAGATATCCCTAGAGAAACAGATAAGAGTTAAAAAATACCTTCCTTCAATTGTTTGCCCTGCTATTTTGTTGGTGCAATTTTTTGAAAGCACAGGCACTATCTCTGTGATTAAATCTAGTTGCAGAGAAATGTACTAGAGCATCATTTAGAAATCTGTTTCCCAAAATTATGCAACCCAGAACTGCATTCTGGAACCCCATTTTAAATATATGTCAGCTAGTGATCTAATAAAACAGGTACAATATATACCATTTATGTACCAATGGAAATAAAAGTTCAAATAAAATAGGATTATTTATAAGTATTTTTATATTTCCTAATATATGGGTATAACATTGGTAAAAACTCATGGTTTTTATGTGGCTGCACAAAAATAGAAATGTGCCTTCTGTTTTACAATTTGCATGGGTGATTTATCCTCTTTTTAACAGCTGTATGACCTTTCCAGTTGTTCTTCCCCCAGCAAACACACACACTACTGGAAGCTGGAGGAGGTGGGAATATGCTCTCTTCATCCTTCCCTCACATCGGACTTATAACTTTATAAAAGAAAACAAATTATATATGTTTGCGTGGTCTTCTAAATTCAGTGCACAACTTCCTCCTGTCTCTCTTGGGTCTGCTGTAACATCAACCATGTCACATGTGAAGGCACTGGAAATATTACGAGAGAAGAAGGAGGGGAAAGAGGTGGACTTAGCGTATTTTAGTTTGCGATACTATATACTTTGCCTTTTGCTTGACTCTGATGTGATCACTTTATTGCCAGGTGAGGTTACCTGGCCAGGTTACCTTCCACTGCATCCGTTTCTTACTTGTGCTAGTGGACATACCTCTCAATTCTTTTCTGACATTAAAGAGAGAGCAAGGCAGGTGACTTATGAGGAAGAGCCAAAAGGTAGTTTCTTAGAGACAATACTTTTCTGTTTCACTTAATGAGGAAATACAGATACTGAGTTGGTGAATGGTCATCTGCTTAAAAATATTAAATCTTATTTTTATTTAAATGGAATCATTCATTAGGTTTTAAAATGAAACAAAATATATCTAATATTAAATTTTAAGTATAATACTAATGGAAACAATTGTAATAAAAAGAAATGAGTCAGTCCATTTGGCTGCAAAATGAAAGTGGGGTCAAAATGTTCCTACTTTTCAGGGGATTATTAAAACAAAATATTGTTTTAAAATGTGGGAAAATATTGATATAATTTGAGATCATTGTAAGGAAAGCTGTTGGGTAGATTTCCTTCAGATTGTCTGCTTCAGTCAGCCTGAAGCTATGTCTTCCAAACTGGAAATAATGATTTATTTTTCTGGCTGGGCACAGTGGCTCATGTCTACAATCTCAGCACTTTGGGAAGCCAAGGTGGGAGGATCGCCTGAGGCCAGGAGTTCGAGGTCAGTCTGGGCAACAAAGTGAGAACCTATCTCTACAAAAAAATGTTAAGACACTTGCTCCTGGGGAGGCGGGACACAGATTTGCAGAGGTGAGGTGTCCATTATGCAGCTCAGTACAAATATCAGTCAGGCAGCTGGACGCAGAAGTCTGGAACTCAGGGAAGAGATCATGGCTACGGTTGTAGACTCAGGAGACATACACCTGGCAGTCAGCATTTACACATATGCTCTGCAGAGCCATGGGACTGGATGAAATCACCTAAGCACTGAGCCCTGCGGCACTACAGTACTTAAAGGTTGAGTGGAAGAGGCAGCAAGTGAGTGAGAAAAGAACTTCCAGTGAGGCAAGAAGAAAACAAGGCAAGTGTAGCCTCAAGAGAGCAAACACAGAGGAAAGTGTTTCCAAAGTGCTCAACTGCACTGAATGCTGCTGAGAAGCCAGTGAGTACTGGACACAGAAATGCAAACTGCCCTTGGCCAAACTGTCTTGTTAGTGATCTTGACAAGAGAATTTTCTCAGAATGGTACAGACAGAGGCTGGACTGGAATGAGGAGGAAGGGAGGGGGTGGGAATAATGCACAGAAAACTCTTTTGAGATGTTTTGCTGCCAAGGGAAGCAAAGGGGGCATAGCCCGAGGTCAAGGTAGGGGCCTGTCATCATCCGTTTGGGTTGCTATAACAAAATACCATAGACTGAGTAATTTATAAACAACAGAAATTTATCGCCCTGAGTTTTGGAAGCCGGGATGTCCAAGATCAAAGCATGGGCAAATTCGGTGTCTGGTGAGGGTTTGCTCTCTGCTCCAATGATGGCGCCTTCTTGCTATGTCCTCACGTGGCAGAAAGGGATGAACAAACTCCCAGAGGCCTCTTTTATAAGGGCACCAGTCCTATTCATAATAGCAGAGCCTTCATGACCTAATCACCCCCAAAGGCTCCACCTTTTAATACTATCACTTTGGGTGCTAGGTTTCACATATGAACTTGGGAGAGACACAAGCATTCAGACCACAGCAGAATTTTTAAAGTAAGTGATCCTACTGCAGGTGTATGTCCAGTGGGGATGGAGAGTATGATGGTGCAGAAGAGAGGGGACCAATGCTGGACCAAAGTCCTCAAGAAGCTAAGAGAGGAAAGAGTCCAGAGTCCAGGTGAAGGGGTTGACCTCTGGTGGCAGCAGAGATAACAGAATAACCTTACAGATATAGGAAGCTTTGTAGACCTAATTAAAAAAAATTTTTGCCCTCCCCCTCTGCTAGCTCCTGAGAGGGAGGTGGGGTGGAGGGAGGAAAAAAAAAAAAGAAAAAAAATTTAAAAAAAAATTTTTTTGTGGAGACAGGATCTCACGATGTTGCCCAAGCTGGTCTCCAGGTCCTGGCCTCAAGCAACCCTCCTACTTTGGCCTCCCGGTGTTAGGATTACAGGTGTCAGCCACAGAGCTCGGCCTGTTTTGTAGATCTAAAGAAGATCTTCAGGAATCTTGCTAGATCCAGCTTTGTGGATGATCAGGAATATTATCAGAAAGACAAATCTTGACCCAGTGAGCTGTGTTCTGGCACTTGAATAAAAGCTATCCCAAAAGATTATACATTCTAGAATTCACCTTCACAATTGCCTTTTTTTTTATTTAAAAAAAATTGTAGCCTATTCACAAATCAGTTGCATCCACTTTTACAATATGTAAAAGATATAATTTCATTGAACCAGTGTACAAAAGTCCACTGCAAAACTGAAGGACCACAATTGCCTTTTAATTGACTAGGAGGCTATTTTTTATTTTCAAATGAAGAGAAATGAAAAACAAACTCTTCTCCTTATAAAATAACAAAATCTGCCCAAAGTGTACCTTTATTTTAGCTTCATGTGTCACTTTGTTCCATAGTCTCCTGCTTTATCTGTTACTAGTAAAATATATATATATATTTCTTTCTTTCTTTTTTTTTATAATTTACAGATAATTCTAAGAATGAATTTGCTAAGGTTCTGACAGTTGGTAGTTCCCAAGGGAGGCAGACAGATTATTTTCATGGTCCAAAGGGGTTAATGTAATGACTAAATGGAAGAAATTGAGCCAAACAACAAAAATATGGGACATGGATCACAGACAACTCCGAGACACTCTTATTGATGATATCGTGGGAAAACTTTCACTAAGGAAAGTGGTAGAAACTCCATCACTTAGCCAGGTTAGAACATAACTGTAAGGGCACTTTAAAAATACATTAGAGAGATTCACCCTATAAAAGGCCCTGGGAAGTACGTCATATGGCTAGAGACCTCATTTATAATTTTTGTGATTTTACAAAATTATTATATTTACAGAAAGAGTGCTTCAGAGTTGAAGAAAAAGAAAGGGAGTGGACGGTAGCGTGGTGGCCTGTAACCCCAGCTACCTGGGAGGCTGAGGCAGGAGGATCACCTGAGTTCTGGAGTTTGAGGCTGCAGTGAGCTATGATGAGGCCAGTGCACTCTTGCACTCTACACCAGGCGACAGAGCAAGACTCTGTCTAAAAAAAAAAAAGGAGTGGAACTCCTCCGAAAACAGTAAAAACATCCACGTATTTCTTAACCTCATTTTTTTCTTTTATACCCTATTTTTACATTATTAGTCTTAAAATAGTGAGACATCTTTAAAAATCAACTCTATGACAGGACATTCAAATGTCAGAAATAATAAAAAGTTGAACCATTGAAAAGCTAGATGGGACATGGAATTTACTGTGAACAAAATTCTGTGGCATATTAATCTTCACAATATCACTACTCAGGAAATAAATACACAGTAAGTATTTTATCTTGCATTTTCTTGAATACCTACTATGTGCTATTGTGTCTTTCTAATACATAGACAGAGATGTTTGTGTGATAGGGAAAGAAATCAGGGGAGGAATGATTCCTAATAATTTCCTATTTGACTTGTGGCAGGTCACTTAACTTTAATGATTTCACTTGCTCCAACCATAAAATGGGAAGGATACTCTCTTACAATATTTGAATATTAAATAGTTAAATATGCCTTGTAAAAGCGAATGTATTACATCAAAAGAGCAAGTGACAAAAGAAAAAACAGATAGATTAGACTACTAAATTATCAAATTAAAATCTTTTGTGTTGCAAATGATACCATCAAGAAAGTGAAAAGACATCCACAGAATGGGGGAAAATATTTGAAAATTGTGTATCTGTTAAGAGACTGGTAGCCAGAATATATTAATACAAAGAATTCTTAAAGCCCAACAATAAAAAGACAAATAACCCAATTGAAAATAAACAAAGGATTTTAATAGGTATTTGTCCAAAGAAGATAAACACAGGAAAAAAGATGTTCAACATCATTAGCTGTTAGGGAAATCAAAACAAACTACAATGAGATACCATTTCACATCTACTAGTATGGCTATAATAAAAAAGGCAGACAATAACAATTGTTGGTGAAGATGAGAAGCTGGAAGCCGTATACATCCCTCCTGGAAATGTAAAACGGTACAGGTGCTTTGGAAAACAGTTTGGCAGTTCCTCAAAAACTTAAACATACAACCCAGTAATTCTTCTCCTTAGGTATATACCCAAAAGAAGTGAAAACACATATCCACGCAAAAACTTGTACATGAATGTTTACATTAATAGCAGCATTATTCGTAATAGTCAAAAGGCAGAAATGACGCAAAAGTCTATTAACTATGACTTGATAAACAAAATGTGCTATAGCCATACAATGGAATATTATTTGGCATTGTAGAAATGAAGGACTGATATATGCTATAATATGGATGAAGCCTGAAAACATATGGTAAGTGAAAGAAGCCAGACACAAAAGGCCACCAAGTACATTATTCCTTTGATGTGAAATGTCCAGAATAGGCAAATCCATTAAGGCAGAAGGTAGATTCATGGTTGCCCCAAAGGGGAAATGAGTGACTGTTAATGGTTTTGAGGGTTTCTTTTTGGGGTGATAGAAATGTTCTGGAATTAGTGATGATGGTTGAACAACTCTATGAATATACTAAAACCACTGTACACTTTAATTAGGTAAATTGTACGGTATGTGAATTATATGACAATAATGATATTTAAAAAAATAAGCAAACTATTAACAGCAATGTCACCAGGGGTTCAGTTCTGGCTTACACAGAATTCCTTTCCTGGAGAGCAGATAATATGCAAAGCCAGCAGTGGTTTAATCTTAGTCACAAATTCCTTACATATCTAGTAGTCAGGTTCCTATTTTAAGCACGTAGCATAGAAATTGTAACTCTTTTAATTCTGGAATGCAATCTTTAAGTTTACGGTGTAGTAAGCCATCCAATACATTATATTCTTCATTTGTGGCAAAATCTGGAATTTCATGGCACTGTTACTTTGACCTTTCAACTTAGATTTATATGTTAGAAAATATTTGTATTCTTGTCCACCTGAGGATTTTTTTTTCCCCATTAACTCCAAACGTCTTCCTTTTGCACGTATTGTGCACACTTCGAAGTTATTTGGGTCTCTCATCCATTTATACTTCCAAATTTTTCCAATACTTTTGAACACATAAAAAAAAACCCCAGAAAATATCCCTTTAAAAGGCCGAAGTAAAATAAAATTAATTGAAGTTCTTCTTGTGTTAAGAGTTTTCTTACAATTGAGCTTTCTTGAACGTGGAAGAGGGTGCAGTAAGAGATTTTTCAGAATATGAATAATCAACAGGGTCGATAACGCTCTCCGCAAAAAGGAGACATTTTCCGTTTCCTTGTCCCTCGCTTCGGCGGCGGGTGCGGAGACTCCTGTCCAGGCGCTGATGGGTTTCACCGCTCCGGGGCCCCTAAAAAGCAGAGCGCCTGGGAAAAACGGAGGCGCTGCGGGGACCAGGTCCCGGGCGAGCGCCCCCTTCAGGCCGACCGACCTTCCTCGGTGCGCGCCCGGCGCCGTCCATCCCACGGCCAGCGTACCTGGGCTGGGCCCGCCGCGCCCACAGCTCCTGCGCGGTCGCCATGGCAACACCCAGTCTTGCCGCCCTGCCTCCCGCCCCGCTCTCCCTCTTCTCTGGCTCCTCCCCGCGCCTGGCGCGGCTACGGGGGAGGGGCTGGAGCGGGGGCGGGGAGAGGGAGCAGGCGAGAGGAAATCGGCGGCGCGACGCCCTCGGCCTATTGGCTGCCGTGCCCCGGAGCCAGAAGCCCCGCCTCCCTGGCCGGATCACGTGATCCCTTTCAAAGATGGCCGCCCTGTTGTTTTGATGAATAATACTTGGTGGGGCGAGAGGGTAAGAGTAGGGGTGGCGGGGTAGGAGGATTTACTCTTCCAGCGAAAGCATCGCGAGTCCCATCCTCTCCCTCCCCCCTGCCTGGGTTCCAGCGTGGAGGCGGGGCGTGGCTGGCCTGCTTTAGGAGGGAGGGGTTTCCCTTACAGTGCAGGGCTCTGCCAGGGCGGCTGTGGGGTCGCCTTGCCTCGGGGTAGACACTCTGCAGTCGACCAGTTCCCGCCAGGGGCGAAGGGTAGGAAGGGGAGCAGGATCTGGTGGAAGAAACGCCGCTCCCGCGCCGCCACTACGAAGACAGCAGGCTCGGGGCACGAGGCGAGCTGGAGAGCACGCTACCCAGTCCGGGTAACCTGGGAAGCAAAGGGTAGTAAGTGGCGCCTTAAGATAACCCTGTAGCAGCAGCAGTGGCGGCTGAAAGAGGCTGCTCAGGGTACAAGCGGCTGTAGGAGTTTCTGGGGCGTTTGGAGTGACCGAAGCCAAGGCAGTTCAGTGCCTCTCGTGTTCTTATTTTTTAACCTCTGACTATGCAATTCTGAAGCCTCCCCCTCTCGGGGGACCAGACAGCCTGATAGACACCTTCCACTCTCCTTCCTCCCGCTCTGGTCTCGAGAACAGAAGGATCGCTTCCTAACGCCTTTCACCATTAAGAGGAAAGCGATGGAGGAGCTGAGCGCCGATGAGGTGAGAAGGAGGTTGGGGGGAGCACCTTGAGGGATTAGTTGGCAACTCTTTAGCGCTTTGGTTAGGGATGATATTGCGCCAGTGGTGCCTGGCTTTTGGGCTTGGGGAAGGAACGGAGATGACATTTTCCAAGAATAAATTGACTCCCTGAGAGGGACTCCGGTTTTATTCTCCTTTATTCTCTTGCCTTCTTTCTTCATTCTGAACTCCATTTGCTGCTTTTCGAGTGTTCTTTTAGGATCCGAAGGAAGGAGAGCGTCTTGAGGTGTTCATTCTTTTCTCAGGGTATGCAAGCAAGAAGGGCTGGATTTATATCACGTTAAATTGTGTTTGTGTCTTCAGGGGTTTAAATAATAATTTTGGATGGAATCAGAATGTTTAGTGCGTGTATGTTTTTAAAGGAAGTATTTGAAATCCCAAGTACGTGTGGCCATTTCATTTTATAAGTTAATTAAACATATCTTTGTGGTCGGGGGGTGGCTTGCAGGCAGATCCTTTGATATTTAACAAAATATGTATCTTCTCAACAGTTTAGAGAATTCCAATTAAATTCTAATGATTTAATAGACCACTGATGACTTCTGGCATTATTCTCTTTCATTCTACCTTTTCCTAGTTCTTGTTTCTTTCACACTTGTGTTTTGCTGCAGCAGAGGCTGAACAGGAAGCAAGTGGAAGCAAATGACTTTGTAAACTCTCCCCTGTTCTCATTTGTGAAAAGAGTTTTACAGATCTCCTCGATGTTTTAAAGATTGTTTAATAAATTAGATTGTCATAAAAACAGTGGCAGGTTGGGTACAAGGAATTTCCTGTGATTCTACTGACTGTACCCTGCTTTTTTACAAATTGGGAGCTTCCCTTTCAGGACACCTCCTGTCCCTATTCTCTTTATCCTACCTCCTCATTTCTTCCACTGGTTCATATAAACTTCCCTACAGTATTATGAAAGTCGTCACCCATCAGGTTGGTTGTACTGTAAGACTTCCATGCTCCACTTTTAGCTACAGAGTAGTATTTTAGGGACTAAAATTTTCCAGGGATAGGGCATGCAAAGGGTCAGGTAGGAAAAGAAGCAAATAATTTTGTTGGTTATGATACTTGCATATTTGGTTTGGAAAGTTTGGATTGCCCATCCTGTGTTAGTGACTTTGTTTTCCTCAAATACATCTGGAATGTAATTTTTTTTTTTTTTTTGAGACAGAGTCTCACTCTGTTGCCCTGGCTAGAGTGCCGTGGCATCAGCCTAGCTCACAGCAACCTCAAACTCCTGGGCTCAAGCGATCCTCCTGTTTTAGCCCCCTGAGTAGCTGGGACTACAGGCATGTGCCACCATGCTGAGCTAACTTTTTCTGTATATATTTTTAGTTGTCCAGCTAATTTCTTTCTATTTTTAGTAGAGACGGGGGTCTCACTCTTGCTCAGGCTGGTCTTGAACTCCTGACCTCAAGCAATCCTCCCGCCTCGGCCTCCCAGAGTGCTAGGATTACAGGCGTGAGCCACCGCACCAGGCCAGGAATGTAATTTTAATACATGAGAAGAATGTTGAACAGTTTCTTGCACTCAGACAGGAAATATCAAGAGATCTCCTTAGAAGCACTTTGCTTTATGTAGTTTTTAAAGGTATTTCTCCCCTTCCCCTTTTTTCTTTAATTTTCATTTTAGTGGGTGTTTTCTCTTAAGGCAAAGAGTCTGTTTTTTAGTAGTCCCTTACTCCCAGAAATTACTTTTTTTCTTGATGATCTGTAAATAGCCCTACTTTAGAGGCTTTTACATACTTTAGTTTTCACCAAGAAATTGTTTTCAAACTAATAAAGGATACAGACCAGTTAAAGATAGTGTGTAATCTGAAATGTGTCTCTTCACTTTATCCAGTCCTGAAGAAGGTATAACTTTTTTGTGACCATGTAAGGAATACATGTAACATTTATGAAAGAAATAGAAGAAACTTTTTTCAAGGTCAACAGAATATTAAAATAAAAGTGAAAAATTAAATTCAGTAATACAGAATCAATATAAAATTATCTTCAACAAATTAGTTGTCCTGAGCACAAAGGGACAGTTCAGTAACTGGTAATCTTACTCTCAGCAGAACCTAGAACAAATAGTTTTTTGGGAAAAATGTCTTGAAGTTTTTTTTTTTTTTAATCCAATTTTTAAAATTTTGGGGTTAGGTGAGCAATTCTCAACAAAGCTTTTGCCTGTATCTTGTCATTCTATGGTGGAATCTTGTGTCAGTTATGGTAGGTGACGTTGATTTGGTTAGAAAATAATATGTTAAAATTCAAGAATATATTTCAGGGCTAAAACAGGCAAGACAGTGATCTGTCAGTCTAAATTAGGAAATTAGGTAAGGCAGAGTTTTATATTTTAACAAAATGAAAATGTATGAGAATGTAGTCCATGAAAAATAAAAGCTAATGAGACTAGACTAAAAGCTTTAGAAGATTTTCCATCATGGGCACTTTTTTGCCCCTCTCATAAATCACCTTGAATTCTTGTGTGTTTTTTCTCTTGTGCTTTGAAGATAGAGTACTTAAGCTTCATTGCTGTTTATTGTTTATATAGTGTATTACAGTGAGTTCATTGCTCCGTAGAGCAAATTTATGACTAAGTTCATTCCCTTTGGGAATCTACATTCCAAGGCATCATTATTTACATTATATTCATTCTGTAGCCTAGGCATGTTTTGTTTTTCATGTACCAAGATGATGCTGTGAGTACGGCAGGGCAGGTGTTTTAAACTGTTTTTCAACAGTGGTGATGAGATTGCATTGAAATGATTTGTCTTTTTTTTTCCCTCCTAAATCTTTGTGACCTATTTCATCTGCAAGATGGTTGGCTGGGATTCAGGGTGCGGTCAAGGTTTTAGAAGAGTGTTAAGTGTTCCCTCCCAAATGCAGAATATATGACCTTGGACTTTTTAGCAGTGTTCTGTAAGTAGAAAAGGATTGCCATTTAATAACAGCGTTGGAAGCCTGTTCTGTGCCAGGCACTTTATAGCCATTGGCTCATTTGATAAAACATTGCAGTCAAGCAGGTACTATTTCCCTTATACAGGTGGCGAAACCGAGATTTAGGTTAAGGAACTTGTCCATAGTGTACTGGCTTAAGAGTGACACAGTTGGAATTCAAACCCGGGGTTCTTGACTCTAAAGTCTTTTTACTATGTTTTACTGCTCAACAACTGGACATCAGTTTACCAAAGCTTCTGTATAAATATCCTACTAACATTGGCCCACTCTGCTTGATATGCATAGTTTTTCTGTAGAAGTGTTGTTCTGCATGAATACATTAATGATGTGATCAGGGATTTTTGGTACTGATTCTCCTCTCCCCTCCCCAATTGTTCACTGGACAAGATTTAAAGAAATTCTAATTTAGTTGGGGTGAGGGAGATAGATAGGAATCCAACAATTGCAATTGAGTGCCTAGTGCTATTGTGGAGTTAGGCACAAGCCACTTCAGAAAAACAAGAAGGGACCCCTGGAGGGGCATTGTCTTAGAGAAGACTGAAGAAAAAGTGATGCTTATGCTGAGTAGTAGTTGCTTCATAAAGGGCCCTGGGAACTGGCTGTGAGATTGGAGAGCTCAAGAAACAGCTGGGAGTAGTGGAACTGGAACACTGGGTTTTGCCTAGGAGGTGAGGCAGGCACCAGATCTTGGAGGGCTGTCAGAAATGCCTAGGAGTTTGGACTTTCTCTGCAAGATGCCATCGAGGGATTTAAAGGGATTAGAAAGATGCCTGGCAAGGGTGTAGAAGGTGCTTTGGAAGAATAAGGTGGCTGCAGATCTCTAGGCAAATTAGAAGGCCGCTGTTGCTGTCTAGGAGTGAGACCGTGGAGTCTGAAGGAGCTAAGGCATTGGCAGTGGGCATGGAGGGAGCAGGCGAACACCAGAAATACCAAGGATGAAGTTAACCCAGTTCGAACAATCAGATGTGAAGGAGGTGGCGGGAGGAGAAAGGGAGAAAATGATGCCGTATTTTCTAGTTTGGGAGAAGGATGGATTAGTGTTGAGTAAGGAATTCCAGTCAAGGAGCAGATTTTGGAGAAAGCAGATCAGTTTTGTTTTGGACTACTGAAAAGATGAGTCAACACGGAGACCCGCACCCTGGCCTTTCTACTTGAAGGTCCCCACCTCTTTGACCTTTTCTTTCCTTGTAATAGGTCTGAGGACCTGGGCTCACTTTTCCCCCCAGTAGGTATTTGCTACCACTCATTTTATATCCAGAGTTTTTCTTCCTTAAGCCTAGTAAGAGAGTGGGATATAGCCTCCCAGGCCCTCTCTCCACTTCTTTTGTTGATTGTAGACAAGAGACAGAGAATGGTAATAATGATGTTAGTTGACATTATTTGAGCTCTTAATAGGTGCTAAGCACTTAATTTGCTTAGCAAGGTTGGGTTTTTTTTTTTTTTTGAGAGAGCGTCTCACTGGGTTGCCTGGGCTAGAGTGCCGTGGCGTCAGCCTGGCTCACAGCAACCTCAAACTCCTGGGCTCGAGCAATCCTACTGCCTCAGCCTCCCGAATAGCTGGGACTACAGGCATGCGCCACCGGCTAATTTTTTCTATATGTTTTTAGTTGTCCGATTAATTTCTTTCTCTTATTTAGTAGAGACGGGGTCTCGCTCTTGCTCAGGCTGGTTTCGAACTCCTGAGCTCAAACAGTCCGCCCACCTCGGCCTCCCAGAGTGCTAGGATTACAGGCGTGAGCCACTGCGCCCAGCCCGCAAGGTTGGTTTTATAATCTCCATTTTACAGATGAGAAAATTGAGGCCAATAGAAATTAAGTAATTTGCTGAAAAGCACACAACTAGTAAGTGGTAGAACCTGGATTCTAATCCAGAGTCTTGACTCCAGAGTTCTCAATCCATTTACTAAACTACCACGAAAACAGAAGTAACCTGAGGAAGAGGATAGTAAACAAACATACACACATAAGATGCCATTTGGTGGTAGGTGCTATGAAGAAAAATAAAGTAGCCTAAAAGGGGTGGAAAACAATGGGGTATATGGAGAGTGTGCAGTTTTAGGAGGTGGTTTTAAAAAGAATTTCAGGGATGGCAGGGAGCTTTCTGGGGGAAGAAAATTCCCAGGTACAGGGAACACCAGGTACCAAGGGCTTTGAGGTGGATGCATTCTTGAGCTGTTCCAGAAATAGCAAGAAGGACAAGTGTGGTTGGGGCCTGCTATGCAAGGGGCACAGTGGCAGGAGATGAAGTCATTCATTCTTTCAGCAAAATCTTAGTTCTCACAACTGTGTTTCAATCAATGCTGATTTTTTCCCTTCATATTTTTTTTTTCTTCACATTTAAATATGTTTGAAATTAGAATGCTTCTTATAATGGATGGTGTAATCTCTATTGGCCGGCCAGGTGGCAGTTGTGACACTTGTCATTTCCTGTTTATGTGCAACCTGGTTATACCTGTTCATATTATCAGCCTTTCAGTTGAGTGCTACACGTGTTAAATTTAGTTGCCATTTTAAATGCCTTCCAAAAAATTAAACTTTGATCTGCAATGAAAGCAAATGCTACTTTGTATGCAGAGAGGAATCGAAACAGCAGTGAGGTGTCAATTTGATATTAGCAAAGAAGATGTTGGAATGACCACAGTTCCATGTTTCATTGACAGCAACAGCCAAGTGCATTAGGGAGCTTTAGACAGGCGGGAATCCACAGGCCTGTGAATCTGTGTCACATTTTGTAACTGAACATGGAATTAGGAGGGTTGCCTTTTGCACCCAGGTAATGCAGCCGAAGGTCAGAGACACTCCACATTCCTCAGAAATTTCAAAGCAAGTAGACCCTGGTGTAACTGATTGCTACTCCTGGTCTATTGTTAATGCATTTTACTGTGGTTTAATGGACAGTATTTTTTTGTCTTGGTGGTATGAAAAATAATGGTTTAGCCTATAATCTGCAATATTTGATAAAATACAGGGTATGCCCAGTGTTGTTCTAGACTATGAGGATATGCCAATGAACAAAACAAAAAGAAATATCTGCCCTTGTGGGACTTACATTCTGATTTATGTTTTAAAATAATCATTCTGGCTGCTGCAAAGAGGATAAAAGGGGAAAGAGTGAAAGCAGCGACAATGGTTATAAGGCTATTGCAGGAGTCCCAGTGAGAGATCATGTGTGGTCACCAATCAGGGTTAGTGCAGAAAGTGAGAAAGGGGCAGGTATTAGATGGTCAGATATTTTATAGGTAGAGCCAACAGGATTGGGTGATGGGTTGGATGTGGGGTATGAAAGAGTAGAGTCGAGGGTGCCCAGGTGAAGCAGATTATCATTGGGTTGATCATTGTAACAGAGACATATGAAATAGCAGCTGCTTAAGCCAGATAAATATTTATTTCTCTCTAAATAGAAGTCTGGGTAGGAGGCTGGGCCTGCTATGGCAGCTCTCTGCTCATTTGGGGTGCGGGTGCCGTCTGTCTTATACCAACTTTCTTACCATATGGCTTTCATCTTTTGACCCATGTGTTTGTGCATTCTAGCTAGAGAGAAGAGAGGAGAGGGGAAGGGGAAGTCATGCTCCTTCTCTTTCATGGCACAGCTTGAAAGTTGCATGGACCACTCCTGTTTACCTCTCACTGGCCAGCACCTAAGTCACATGGCCACAGCTTCTTGCTGGGAAGGTTGAGAAATACAGTTTTTAACTTGGTAGCCGTATGTTCAACTACAAATTCTTTTATGTTAGAAAGGGAGAATAGTCTACGCCTTTCTTCCCAAACCTTTCTTCCCAACTCTAAAACACTGTACCTTCCCAAGGGAGAGAAGCCCAAATCAACTTCAGAGTCCAGAATCTCTGAGTGATGTACAGTCTAGGGACCTTTAGATTAAAACACAAATTGTCTGCTGCCCACCCCCCCATACAGCGTGATGGAGTAAGATAGGATAATGGAAATAAAAACACCCATTTAGAAAAGGGAACAGTGAGAAGTACATACCCCTCACTGGTCTGTAGCCATTGTCAACTCCTGCCAGGCCAAGTTGTGAGAACTTCCTGGTGTGAGTTTCTGACCTAGCCCATCTAGCAGCCTTGGTTCCAGTCTCTTGGAGGAACTCCCTTGTCCCTGACCCTCTCTAACCTCTGACTTTCCTGTCTGGGGAGTTTTTCTGTGTTTCTTTTCCTCTGGGGCCAGGTCTGAAGTGGACATTGGGGGATATCCCCTTCCTGGGGCTGAACAGTTTCTTTACCTTGCTTCCTGCTGGGTAGTGGAGGATTTGGTGTTTTCAACCCTACTTAGCCCCCAATTACTAGATTCTGAGTAAACTTAGACTGTAGACCATGAGCATTCCTTAGACAGGTCGATATTCCCTTTTTTCTTTGCACGCAAATTGGCAAGCTGTAGCTTGAATCTGTTTCATGCTTGTGGGCCTTTTTTCTTTCTTTCTTTCTTTTTTTTTGTTTGAGACAGAGTCTTGCTCTGTCACCCTGGCTAGAGTATAGTGGTGTCATCGTGACTCACTGCAGCCTCTAACTCCTGGGCTCAAGCCATCTTTCTGCCTCAGCCTCCCGAGTAGCTGGAACTATGGGCACGCACCACCATGCCCTGCTAATTTTTTTATTTTTTGTAGAGATGGGGTCTTGTTCTTGAGCTCAAGTGATCTCAAATTCCTGAGCTCAAGTGATCCTCCTGCCTCGGTCTCCCAGAGTGCTAGGATTACAGGCATGAGCCACCGTGCCTGGCTGGCTGGCTTTTTTTCTTTCTTTCTTTTTTTTTACAGAGACAGGAAGCTCACTCTGTCACCCAGGCTAGCATGCAGTGGTATCATCATAGCTCACTGCAACCTCAAACTCCTGGCCTCAAGCAATCCTCCTGCCTCAGTCTCCTGAGTAGCTGGGACTACAGGTGTACATCGCCATGCCCATCTACTTATTTTTTATTTTTATTTTTATTTTTGTAGAGTCAGGGTCTCATTGTGTTGCCCGGGCTGGTCTTGAACTCCTGGGCTTAAGTGAAGGACTTCCTACTTAAAGTGGCATGAAGCCAATAAGCACCCAAATTCTGAATTTTTCTACCAGATTCCCTGGAATTATAGGCCATGTTGGTGTGCAGGTTGTTTTCTAAAATGTCACAGGTTTACCAAGTGTTTATTGTGTCCTAGAACATCACCATTCTCCCATCCAACACTATCTGTGCCCACCCTGACCCCTAAGTCAGCGTCACATATTTATATTCAATTAAGGTTGATTACTTCCAGTTTCCCAATTTTACATATTAGGATACTGATTTGGCTGCTGCGGCAAGAGTTCTAAACTAATAATGGCTTAAACAAGATAGCAGCTTATTTTTCTATACTTAAAGCAAATATCTGAGTAGGTGTTTGAGAGCTGGGTTAGTAACTCCACAATTACTAGGGGACCAGACTCATTCTGTTTTGTCTACTGTCATCCTTTAGTTTATAGTCCAAGAGAGCTGCTCCAGCTCCTGTGAGGAAATCTGCATCCCAGTCCTCAGGAAGGGACTCGGGGAAGGAGAGGGCATGTTCCTACCCCTTAAAGGCATGTTCAAAAAGTTTCATGTATTGTTACATCTCCTTGGCCAGAACTTAGTCACCTGGCCACACCCACATGCAGGGGTGGCTGAACGCAAATCAGGAGGCAGCTAGCTTCTCTACCACAGTGATACCAGGAGTTTTAGCTTAAGCAGCTCAAAAAATGGAATTGTCATAATATACCGAAATAGGAAAAATTGAAAGAGAAGATTTGGAGGAAGAAAATATCTGTTTTGAACGTATTATGATTATGCTGCCTATTATTTATCCTCATGGAGATGTTAAGTAGATTGTTGTGTAGGGGTTTGCAGTTCAGGGGGAGGTGGGGGTTAGGGATACGAATCAGGAAGTTGTCAGTATATTTAAAATCATGAGAATGTTAAGTACATGTTATACTTTAGTAAAATAAATACATAAAATCATGAGAATGGACAGATTACCTAGAGAGTGAGCATAATAGAGAAGAGGCCACTCAGTAATTAAAGGGCAGGAGAGAAAGAGGACCCAGAAAGGGAGACTGATAAGAAACAGCCACTGAGGTAGGAGGAAAATCAAGAGAGGGTAAAGTCCTGGCATCCTGGAAGAAAGTATTTCCTGATGGGGGCATGTTCAATTGTGTGGAATGCTGATAAATAAATTAGAGGAGTATCAAGACTTGACTATGGGATTTGGCGATTTGGAGGTCATTGCTTTCCTTGACTAGACCGATTTCAAGAAGTAAGTTCAAGAAAGAATGGGAGGGCTGGGCACGGTGGCTCAGGCCTGTAGTCCCAGCACTTCAGGAGGCTGAGGCAGGAGGATCACTTGAGACCAGGAGTTTGAGACCAGCCTGGGTAACATAGCAAGATCCTGTCTCTACAAAAAAATAATTAAAAAATTAACCTGGCACAGTGGCTCATGCCTGTAATCCCAGTGTTTGGAACTCTGAGGTGGGTGGATCATTGCTTGAGCCCAGGAGTTCATGTTTACAGTGAGCTGTGATTGTGCCATATTCTCCAGCCTGGGCAATAGAGCCAGACCCAGTCTCTAAAAAAATAAAAAGAGAAGAGACAGAGAGAAAGTGGGTGATGGAAGGAGAGAGTAGAGAGCTCAGGAGTGAGGGGTAGTGTCCAGGGCTATAGTGGGAGCCTTCTATAGATGGTGGAAACCATGGGATTTATTTATTTATTTATTTTTAATTTTATTTATTTATCTATTTTTTTTTTTTTTTTGAGACAGAGTCTCACTCTCTTGCCTGGGGCGAGTGCCGTGGCGTCAGCCTAGCTCACAGCAACCTCAAACTCCTGGGTTCGAGCGATCCTACTGTCTCAGCCTCCCAAGTAGCTGGGACTACAGGCATGTGCCACCATGCCCGGCTAATTTTTTCTATATATATTTTTAGCTGTCCAATTAATTTCTTTCTATTTTTTGGTAGAGATGGGGTCTCGCTCTTGCTCAGGGTGGTCTCGAACTCCTGAACTCAGGACGATCCGCCCGCCTCGGCCTCCCAGAGTGCTAGGATTACAGGCGTGAGCCACCGCGCCCGGCCTATCTATTATTTTTTAAAATTATTATTATTATTATTTTTTGAGACAAAGTCTCGATCTCTTGCCCGGGCCAGAGTGCCGTGGCATCAGCCTAGCTCACAGCAACCTCAGATTCCTGGGCTCAAGGGATCCTCCTGCCTCAGCCTCCCAAGTAGCTGAGACTACAGCTGCCCACTACCATGCCAGGCTAATTTTTTTTTTTTAATCTTTAATTTTTTTATTTCAGCATATTACGGGAGTACAACAGGCTAATTCTTTCTATTTTTAGTTGCCCAGCTTTTTTCTATTTTTAGTAGAGACAGGGTCTTCCCCTTGCTCAGGCTGCTTTCGAACTCCTGAGCTCAAGCGATCCTCCCGCCTTGGCCTCCCAGAGTGCTGGAATTACAGGCTTGAGCCACTGCACCCGGCCCATGGGTTTTAGAAGTTAGAAGAAAATATGTAGTGAGCATATCCTTTTAAGTTTGAACTTTTGCCATTCCTTACTATAATCACTAATTCCTTTATTCATTCATTGTTTTCTGTTTCTCTCTCTTTCTCCAGGGTAGGAAGCAAAGACACAGAGATAGATTTGTATATTACCCTTCGCAGGATGTTTTGGGCCTGAAGAGTCTCAAATACAAATTTTGAGTCATAATCAGAGAAACCCTGGATCATATTATAGTTATTTTTAGAGCTTAAAAAAAAACAACTGAGGTAAATAAGTGGTAAACCAAAGACTTGAATATTATTAATTCTGTTTGCTTAATTTCAACAAATACTTGTGGGGTGTTTTTTGTTGTTGTTGTTTTTGAGACAAGAGTCTTGCTCTGCTGCTGGGGCTAGAGTGCCGTGGCGTCAGCCTAGCTCACAGCAACCTCAAACTCCTGGGCTCGAGCAATGCTCCTGCCTCAGCCTCCCAAGTAGCTGGGACTACAAGCATGCACCAGCACGCCTGGCTCATTTTTTCTGTATATTTTTAGTTGTCCGGCTAATTTTTTTATATTTTTAGTAGAGACGGGGTCTTGCTCTTGCTCAGGCTGGCCTCGAACTCCTGAGCTCAAACAATCCACCTGCCTCGGCCTCCCAGAGTGCTAGGATTACAGGCGTGAGCCACCGCGCCCGTCTGTTTGTGGGGTGTTTATTCTCTGCCAGGTCCTGAGGGATGTACGTGTGGAGACAACCATCTCGAATGTGAGTAGGACCTGGCCTTTGCCTTCTGTGAGCTCATACCGCAGGGGGAGACAGGAACACAGCCAGCTCTAGCTCAGGTGCTAAATAGACATTGCAGTAGAGGGAGTATAGTGGATGGAGCGGTTCATTCTGATGGGAAATCTGGGGAGGGGGCTGGGAAGATCCGAGTTAGTCCTTAAAGATGATCAGGATTTTGACATTTAAAAAAGTCTGTGGTGAAGAGAAATGTTTCATTTGCTTCTTACCCTGGGCAAACTATATTACATTCATTCTTTTGAAATTGATTATAGAAATATTGGAACCATTGAGGAAAAGCTGAAGGTGGTAACGAATATGAGATACTCGTGGCTGCTTGCGGATCTGAAAGGTTTTGAGATGGGATTATCAGGTACAGCCAAATTTGTAACCCCAGATCTCCCCACACCACCAAGGGTGTGCAGCAGCTGGAGGAGGAGGAGTAGGGGAGAAGCAGGAGGAACAGAAAAAGTGTTTCAATAATACTGCTTTTCCTCTCCTAATGTTAATATTAATCACACTGCAGTGAATTGTCTGTTCACTTGGTCTGTCTCCTCCTGGAACGTAAGCTCCTGGCTATTCTTGTTCACTTCTTTTTATCAAACTCCTCACACGGCTTGGCACGGAGCAGCCCACAACAAATATTTGTTGAATGCATGAATGAATACAACAGTACAACTTGCCTTTTCGTGACTTCCAGTTCTTGTATTATAGTGGTTTTTTTGTTGCTACATTAAGTTGCGTTAGTTATGATAAGGTAGATAACTTGATGAAATAAACCTCATTATCAGAATTGTATTCAGAGTCAGATAATACCTGGGTTTATTTGAACCAACCAATTGGATGATCCTGGGCAAAGCACTGAACTTTTCTGAGTCTCAGTTTCCTCACTGGTAAAATGGGGGTGTGAATACCATCTCATGGCATTTTTCTTGAGATTAATTGCAGTGATACAATGTACCTAGTGTAGTGACCAGACAGAGTGAATCCCTTGGACATATTAGCGCTCTCTTCCCAATTAAGATTGAATTGTATAAAATTAGAATTTTAGTTGGTGCCCACTTAACGTCTAACAAACCCTTTGTAGATAATGCCAACAGCATAAATGGTGGTAACTTACTGGTTAAGGTAGCAGATAGACCTTGGCTTATGTGAAAAGTTGGGTTGAAATCCTTCCGCCAACCCATGATACTTCCTAAAATCTCTTATCACCAAGGGCCATCTTTTATATTGAGCCACACTGTTAATCACTTGTCAGGTCTCCTTGTCCCTTTTTCTAAAACCCAGAGTGATCAGTGGCCTGAATGTACTAAGGGATGAAGGTAGAATGAGGGGATTTGAAAGGAAGAGAACTGTGGGGAAGCGGGTACTCAGGAGTCTCAGGAGAAACGTGCTGTGTATCAGAACTAAAAAGCACAGCATGACGTGACTCAGTTTACTCAAATCAGAAGACTTATTTTGTCTTCTGAAGGTATTGCCCCCCTCCCAGCAGGGAAGAAATCTCTGACTTGGATGCTGTCGTATTAATTACTCACCAGCCGCCATGCTTTAGCGTCTTGTCCAGTCCTTGGAAGACAATATTGAGGTTGGGAAAAGAGGTATCTTTTGGGTCCAAGCATTGAGAAGTGCTTTTGGGTCCTCGACTTTAGCTTTCTAATTAAACGTGAAATGTATTCAGTGTACATTGTTTCTTTGTTCCCTGTCAGTGTTTGGTGTAAATTCTAGTTGTCTAATTGTGTCATGGTGATTTAAATTAGATTTTCTGACTAGATGAGGTAGCATTTTGCTTTTATGGACCTTTTTGGGAGCTGAACTCCTAAGATGTCCAAGGAGATCATACTGAGCACCTATCACGTGCCAGATACTCTTTAAGAATCATGTCAGGTCAGGGTCTTTTGTCAGATCTCTGGCAATACTTGTCACCAGGGCCAGCTTCATGGGCGTGTGACCTGCAGGCAGAAGTGCTCCATGCTTGGTTTGATGCTCTGCTGTTCTGTCTTGAAATTCTTCACAAATTTGAACAAAGGGCCCTGCATTTTCATTTGGCATGGTGCTGTGCAAATTCTGAAGCTGGTCCTGCTTATCACTGATTTTTTTCTGTGCAGGTGGATGTATGTCTGGGTCGATATCTTAGTCCATTTGGGTTATTATAACACCATGCCATAAAGTGGGTGGCTCATAAACAACAGCAATTTACTACTGTTGGTTCTGGAGGCTGGGAAGTCCAAGGTCAAGGTGCTAAAAGATTTGGTGTCTGATGAGAGCCTACTTCTACTTCATAGACAGCTGTCTTCTCGCTGTGTCCTCATAGAGGAAGCGGCAGAGGGGCTTCTCTCTGGAGCTTTTTTATTTGTTTATTTTTATTTTGAGATAGGGTCTGTAACCTTGAAATCCTGAGCTCAAGCAATCCTTCTGCCTCAGCCTTCTGAGTAGCTGGGACTACAGGTGCACACTATCACACTGTCTTATATATATATATATATATATATATATATATATATTTTTTTTTTTTTTTTTTTTTTTTTTTTTTAAGAGAAAGCCTATGTTGCCCAGGCTGATCTTGAACTCCTGGCCTCAAGTGATTTTCCTGTCTCGGCCTCCCAAAGTGCTGGGGCTTTTTTTATAAAGGCACTAATCCCATTCATGTGGGCCCTGCCCTCATGACTTAATCACTTCCTAAATGCCCCCACCTCCTAATCCTATTGGCTTGGGGGTTAGGATTTCAGCAGATGAATTTTAGGGGGACACAAATATTTAATCCGTAGCAGTAGCGTTGGACTAGATCCCAAGATTATAGAAAACTGTATGGGAGCTCATGAAAGGGAGATGTTCATGTTTTTATAGAGAAAACGTTGTTAGGGTTAATGCCATGCTATTAATAGAATTTCTTGAAATTTTTAACAAGTTTCTACTTACATATGATATTGAATCTTTGGATAACTTTATCAAATCTTTTTTTGTTAGGGTATTAATTATAAATAATAGATTTACTTTTTTAAAAATCAAGATTTTTGACGCATTGGCATTTCCACATTCGTTTTCATGTTGTACATCTTATTTTTCCAATCTCAATGAAACTTTTGTATTTTATGATGTACAGTATATATTTTGGTTATGTTTTTACAGTATGAAATCTTGTTTTCATGAAATATGAATTGTTTAAAACCATAACTCTATCTATTGGTTTTAAAATTTAAAAATATTTTGAAAAATATTGTCCAAGGTCAGGCATGGTGGCTCATGCTTGTAATCGTAACACTTTTGGAGGCCAAGGCAGGAGGATTACTTGAGCCCAGGAGTTTGAGGTTGCAGTGAGACAGGATGACACCACTGCCTTCTAGCCCGGGTGATAGAGCAAGACCCTGTCTCAAAAAAACAAAATAAAAACAACAACAACAAAAATTATTCAAAAGTAGTTTCCTAGGCCGGGCGCGGTGGCTCACGTCTGTAATGCTAGCACTCTGGGAGGCTGAGGCGGATGGATTGCTCAAGGTCAGGAGTTTAAGACCAGCTCTGAGCAAGAGCGAGACCCCGTCTCTACTAAAAAATAGAAAGAAATGATCTGGACAACTAAAAATACATATATAGAAAAAATTAGCCGGGCATGGTGGCGCATGCCTGTAGTCCCAGCTGCTTGGGAGGCTGAGGCAGAAGGATCACTTGAGCCCAGGAGTTTGAGGTTGCTGTGAGCTAGGCTGACGCCACGGCACTCTAGCCTGGGCAACAGAGTGAGAGACTGTCTCAAAAAAAAAAAAAAAAAAAAAAAATGGTTTCCTGTAGTATTAGTTTTTATCTGTAAATACATATCTGGGCTGGCCAAATCAGGTGTTATGATTAGCCCAAAATGATCATGTATAGATTACCAATTTTCAAAAACAATAAAGTACATTTTAATGTTAGAGATGGAAATATTCTGTATATGTGGATGTCCTAGTGGGGATAATTATTTCTGGGAGGGAAATGGAATTTAGTGGAAAATTTAAAAATATTTAGGAGGCTTTCTAATGTACTCACTAGAACTTTTTATGTGTGATTTTGTTTAGTAAGAAGACTGTCATGTTTACCAGATTGAGATACGTGAGCATTCAGGGAAAAGTAGGCAATACAATTTTTTTGAGGTGAGTTGAAGAAAAAAAATTTAAATTGCTAAAAATTTAAAAAGCATCTTTTTTCCTTAGTGTATACAAAACCCCCCAGAGGAGTTTATACTTTAATTTCAGCAATAAGTGTTTTGTGAGTCAATTAAAAAACATTAAGAGTTATCCTATACTGCCAAAAAATTTATAGCCCCTCTGAGCTTATTTTAAGCATCACTTATGTTCAGAGTCTTGGTTATGGCATTTTTGTTTTAGGATACTAACATGTAACAGCATACATGTATTTGTGTTTGGCAAACAATTCACCCTTTACTTTTACATTAATTAATCTTCTACTTATGATAAATATAGATTAGGCATCATTTCAGTGGAGTTTTATCAAAAAGTAGGCCGGGTGCGGTGGCTCATGCCTGTAATCCTAGCACTCTGGGAGGCTGAGGCGGGCGGATCGTCCTGAGCTCAGGAGTTCGAGACCAGCCTGAGCAAGAGCGAGACCCCGTCTCTACCAAAAATGGAAAGAAATTAATTGGACAGCTAAAAATATATATAGAAAAAATTAGC